>JANSTT010018409.1:0-13922 GCA_026745375.1 Platyura marginata
TTTTACTAAGAATGTAGATTTTTGTTGACATTTATTCTCGCTGCATTGTAAATTGAACAGCGAGACGCCGACGAGAACGAGAACGTAACGAGACTAGTGCGAGATCTCGCGACGAGGTCTCGCCGCATTGTAAATTGAGCTTTACCCTCAAAATTGAAATAGCCCGTTATTGAACTGGGGTTGGCGATATATAAAGATGATTATGATTTCGACATTAGTCAGTTGAAATAATCGGTCCACCCTAATATACATTGTTTCTAACTGATGCTTCCTTTTGCTTGTAGAAAAAAAAAAATTTACGTTTAACTACAACTAGGTACCTACCTTCCATAGCATAATTTTATTGGATTTTCTTTTACAATAAAAGGAAAAGTTCGTATACATTCTCTAAGTGAAAAATGTTTTTAAAATAATTTCTTTTCTTTTTTCCTTGTTTCAGTGACAAATTTACACGTTTTTGCCAATGGAAAAATTTAGAATTAAATATTCAGGTGAGTATTTTTCATACTTATTGAGAACATTTCATCCACAGAATTTGTTAACAACCCTTAAATACAACCACCGTCAATTTCGACATATGTATGCCAAACAACGATCATACCATAAAATATAGTTCCACGTGTAATGTGATTTTGGCAAACAATTCTATTGAAATCAATACGAATCTGATTGAATACTATCTTTGATGGGCTATTATTCTTAATAACCACTCCCCAGACAAAAATTTTATCTTTTATTTGGAATTTTTTTTTTTCATTTTTTTTTTCTTTTTTTTTTTGAGGGGTGGCATTAATTTTTTTTTATTTTGCCGTTGCGCTAGATATTTTGTGAAAATGAAATGACTTTCGTTTTAAGGGAAATCTACTTAAAGTGTTTCGTTGGTTTTTATTATTATTTGCAGCAATTAGGGCGACGAACTTTTATATACATATACATTATATAGAAGAGTAGAGAATAAAAGAACTGAGCGTCTTGTCTTTTTTTAAAAAATGTTTTCGTTAATACAATTAAATTTTCTGTTGAAAAGGAAGTCGCCATTATTGAACAACGTTAAATGTGCCTATTTTAGCTTTAAGTTAAATAATTTCTTATACATAGATATGTTTATAAGGGATGCATATAGGATTCATGTTATATAACATAATATATAATTCATTTTCCACATACACATATACATACATAATGATAATACCCTTCTACTTCTACTACAGTATGTAATTTTAAGTAACAAAAATAAACATTTTCAACATTTCCTAATCCATGGAAAAACACGTTTTCTATTAAATATTATCTGATGAGAAATTACAGGTGCGGATACTGCTTAAGGAATGAAAAAAAAAAAAAAAGAAAAAACTCCATATAGGATTATAGAAAGGCCAACAAAAAAATAGCTAACAAATGATAAAGGATTGCATTTAGTTCGTATAGTGCAATACAAATTACTTCGAAAACTGTATATGGGTGGTATGTGGTGCGCTTCTAAATAGGAAAGTTCTTTTATAAACATTTCAACCTTCACCCTAGCAATTATGTAAGCGGCTTGATTTTTTTTCCTAGTCGGTTTCTATTTTATTTTCGTACAAAGATGCTGAAATCCTCGCAAAAAAAAAAAAAACCTGCACATTTTTCTAATTTTCAACTAAACCATAAATACTTTCAAAAAAAAGAATTGCCCACCTTTTAGGACTACATACATATACATAAATGCATGAAAATGCTCTATTTATATATGTACAATTTATAGTTGAAGGGGTGAGGGTTACTACTCAATATGGTAATGTGTAAATGTGTAAATTGACACTTTTTCTCAGTAAGTTTTATGAAATTCCTTTTACTAGACAAGAAATTTTGATTATTTATAGTAATTTGGTAGTAAGTTTCTCGCCAATTCATATAAAAATGTGAGAAAATGACCATTTTATAGCAATTTTGTATAGGGGGAGGGGGGGGGGGGTCCTATAAGGATAAACGTTTGGTCAAAAACAAGGGCTTTCTGCTATACAACACAAAAAATAAAAACGAAATTTTATTTTTTAATGGAAAAAAATCATCTGGGAACGGTGTGGCGTTTATGCCTATTTTTAATATCAATTCTCACGACCCTAAATCCAAAATTACGTTAATTTATCTCATGAGTTATCATTTTTCCGAGCGATCCTAAAACGAAAAACTTTCATATACGGCGATTATAGGTGGAAGTAGAAACATTTTCGAATTTAATTTCTTTTAAATTAACCAATTAACTGTGAGAATTTATGGGAACTTATGGGAATAATATGTCCAAACCGACACCGATCGGCCGTACAGCAAAAAAAAAGGACAAAAACCTGTCATCTGTCTTTGAAACTCTTCATAATTGTCCTCTTATCCCTTGGTTATTCCATTTCTTGTTAAGGTAATTCTACACCCTCACCCTAACTAATCATCATAACTAATATCTTTTCTATTTCAGTTGACTATGAATGACTTTAGTGTACATCGTATTATTGGTCGAGGCGGATTTGGCGAAGTATATGGTTGCCGAAAAGCCGACACTGGTAAAATGTATGCCATGAAATGTTTGGACAAAAAACGGATCAAAATGAAACAAGGCGAAACATTAGCACTTAATGAAAGGACAATGCTCTCATTAGTTAGCACAGGCGTAAGTATTATTATGTATTTGTTCCTACAAAAATGACCGTTTCTCAGGACCGTCACTCTTTGGTGAAAGATTTAAATCTGATTTAGAATTATTGTTTTTTTTAATATTTAAAAGACCTCAAAGTGTCATCTCATGTTACACTTTTGCAAATAAAAATTGGACTTTTGATAATAAAATAATTTTGAGTAATTACTCCGAGGAGGTAATCACTCCTTAATAAATTATTTGCCAAGGCTTTTTAAAGGAATTTCTTGGAATTACACCGGTATTACTTGATCCATGTCCCATTAATTACTTTAATATTTACCCCATCAAATTACTTTATAGACTAAAACCAGTTCCTAGATTTCAATTAAGAAACCAGATAGAGACAGCATATTAAACACTTTGATTGTGTGAACCTGGTTGAAGAATTTCAGGAGTTATAGTTGCTCAGTCTTTTTGATCCCGAGTAAGAATACTTAACAACCTTCTGTAAACAGGATAATCACCCAAAAAGTGTTTACCTTTCATAGGTTCTGTATGTCTGGGTATTTCATTATCAACTACAAAGAAATGACTGGGTACCTTAATGAGCCTACGTAGGTAGATATTCTAATTTTCTGTCGTTGAGACTTGTATACAATACAGACCAGAGCTAATCCTCTGTTTGTGACTCAGCAACTCAATCAAAAAAATTCCATAAAATCCATTCTTATATTTAGAACTGCTATATTATAAAAATTCTATTTTCCTAATTTTGTGTTGCTATTATTTGTTTTAGGTTGACTGCCCATTTATAGTATGTATGACGTATGCATTTCATACACCCGATAAACTATGCTTCATTCTCGATTTAATGAATGGAGGTGATTTACATTATCATTTATCACAGCATGGTGTTTTTAATGAAGCCGAAATGAAATTCTATGCAGCTGAAGTAAGTTAATGTTTTACTACACCTACATGTATGCGCAATTGCACAATGCACATGCACATATAATAAGCAAAACTAAATTGAAAATATCCATGGTGACGGTATTTTAATTTCTTTTCAAATATGGTTTTCACATTATTGTTTATGCATTGTGCATGTGCATGCGGCATTTCAGCATTATATGCCATTCAAACAATTATTTGTCTCGATTCTAATTAAAAACTTTTAACGAAAATAACATAAATAATAAAATTAAAATAAAATTTATTCAAATTGTCTGGATTGGGAATGATTTTCAGCAAAAATTACTTGTTTCAATGCTAATTAAAACTTTTAACGAATATAATACCAATTAACTTCAGATAGATGAATGGAATAATTTGATTAATTAAAATATAAATTTTTATTTAATTTTCCAGGTAATATTAGGCTTGGATCATATGCATCGACGATATATAGTTTACAGAGATCTTAAACCAGCCAATATACTATTAGATGAAAATGGACATGTACGAATTTCCGATTTAGGATTGGCGTGTGATTTCTCTAAGAAAAAACCACATGCATCGGTTGGTACACACGGATATATGGCACCGGAGGTGCTGTCCAAAGGAACGCCTTACGATTCAAGTGCCGATTGGTTTAGTTTCGGTTGTATGTTATATAAATTATTAAAAGGACATTCGCCGTTTCGACAGCACAAAACCAAAGATAAACATGAAATTGACCGAATGACATTGACAATGGTAAGTAATATTCGTCATAAAGTGCTAAATTAAACTTATCAATCAATATATGATCATATACCAATTTTTTTGTTGACACCGATGATTTGCAGTAATTGTTAATCTACATGCTTCGCCATAGACCCATACGTGAACGATCGGACCTCACCCTATCAACTGGGTGAGATCCGTACAATCTTGATGTCTTATGTATTGATTTTGATCGAACATTACTTATTTTTTCTATGATTGTAAACCTTCCTCTGTTTCAAAAAAATATGCAAAGTGGGAAACAAAAGTGCCGCTATTTACTGAAGAATTCACTCAGTAGTTTTGTCCCTATTGCGTCACTTAAACATTTCAATTATTCAAGGCATCCATTTCAATGTTAAAATTAAATATTTTTGTTAACAATTCTGGAATTCTTTTCTCATCACAATATTGACAAAATAATTCCTAATAATTCCCAAATTAAAAGGCAATGACATTCCTATTGCACATTTTAACATTTTCAGACCTTCCGTGTACCTAGCAGGTTTGAAATCCCAAAATATTCTTCCATAACTCCAATCCAGAAGTAATTCAATTGAACTCGGATGTATTTCATTTTTAATGTGGTTTCACTCTCTTTTTAAATGGGATACGACAATGGCAAGGGAACCATTTATAAAGGCAACCTAATTTAAATGAGCAACAAATCACCGTTGTTGGCCGCTAGCCGTTCTAAGAGAGCTGAAAGTAATCATCAACAAATTATACTTTTCAGAGATTGTTTTAAATCAGAGATTGCTTTGTCTTCACTATGTTATCGTTTTAATAGTGGACTCTCTGGCACCTTATAATCAAATTAGTTCTAAAATATTATTTTAAGAATTACAATTTTAAATTAAATGCTTCTTGTTCTTGTTTTCCCCCAAAACACTATCAACGTAAACAATCAAATCTTTATTTTAAATTGTTCACATTTGTATCTCTTTCTTAATTTTCTAGAACGTTGAACTTCCTGATTCCTTCAGCAAAGAATTAAAATGTCTTTTAGAAGGTTTACTAATTAGAGATGTTGACAAGCGACTGGGCTGCAAAGGACGAGGGTTAGTTTTTGTATTTTCTTTTTTATTCTATTTTACTCAATTGAATTTGCAACAAATTACAAAACTTTTCATTTAATCCAATATACTTATAGAGCCGAAGAGATTAAAGAACATAGTTTTTTTGCTGGAATCGATTGGCATCAAGTGTACATACAAAAATATACACCGCCCCTTATACCACCGAGAGGTGAGGTAAATGCTGCTGATGCTTTTGACATAGGTTCATTTGATGAAGAAGACACCAAAGGTATTAAACTAACCGACGCCGATGTAGATATGTATAGATTCTTCCCATTGACCATATCGGAAAGGTACGTGTATTGTATACCTATACAGTAGGTAGTTATGCAAAGAAGGTTGTTCGGGAGGGTTTTTTTTCGTCTTCTTCTTCTTTAACTTTTTTTTTTTTTTTTATTAAATAAAATTTTCAATTTCCAGATGGCAACAGGAAGTAGCGGAAACTGTATTTGAAACAGTGAATTTAGAGGCTGATAAAACTGAACAAAAGAGAAAATCCAAACAGAAACAACGTTTCGATGCTGACGAAAAAGATTCAGACTGTATATTACATGGGTATATTAAGAAGTTGGGTGGTTCATTTGCATCGGTGTGGCAAACAAGATATGCAAAACTTTATCCAAATAGGTTGGTCGAATCGTTTTTGTTTTTTTTTTAAATTTTTTGGAAAAAACATTTTTAAATCCATTAAATTAAATCGATAGACTTGAACTTCACACAGACAGCAGTAACACAAAACCAGAACTGATTTTTATGGACCAAATAGAGGAAGTTCCATCAGAGTTTACACCAATTAAAAATGAGCAATGTATTCAGATTAAATTTAGAGAGGGAATTAGAACTGGAAGCGTCATCTTAACAAATTCCGTAAGTTATTCTTTAGAATATTTATTAGTTTTTTTTCTTTAAGTTACTTTAAATCTCTTTTAAAATATCACGGGAAAAAGTGTTAAAAATTTGAAATTGATTTTTTGTGGTTTCTTCGTGTTTTGGACAATAAACTCAAAAAAATACTTTCAGCTAGAGCCTTAAAATTCTGACAGCATGTTTTATATATGCGCTGGTCGTTTGGTATTGTGAATTACGCAAATTTCCCCTCGACCCCATTCCATATAATTTTTTTTTTTGGTAAGCAATGTTTTTTGTGTTTGCTCCACTTAAAATTATGAATTTCTTTTATGAAAGAAGGCCACTATTTATATTTATTTATATAAATATTCATATACTCATAATTCCAATAAGTACGTGTGGTACGCCTTCATTGGGCACTTGGGCAGCCTTTTTTTTAAAATAATGAATCGAAATAATCAAAAATAATTGAGTTTCCAAATTCATCTGTCTAAAAATAATTGATTAATTGGCATAATAGTTGGTCGATTGAAAATCGATTAAAATTAAATTATCAGTACACATTGAGGATGTCGGCACATAACGTGAAAATAATTAACATAATTACCTACATAACCGAACAATCAAACATTCAGTTCTATTATATTTGGTTTTTGCTGTAAAAAAAACATTTTTCCCTTACCAATATCAAATTTCTACTGTAAGGGGGCGACATTTTATTTTAATTTTTGTTTGTTTAAAGTTTGTTTCTTTCAAAATGTGTTTGAAAACATTTTAATTGATAATCTTAAGTTTTTCGTATACAATTCTTAATCCTATAAAACAAATTAAAAATCGCATATCACATTCTACGCTTTAAGATTCATGCGTTTCGGCCTAAAAAAAGTTGAACTAACAATTTTTAATTTTTTTTTGGACACCACCTTAAGTTCCAATTCCATTTTATATCACATTTACTGTTTATAGTAAATCAATTGCACCACATTAACGACTAAAGACGGATAATCGCAACAGAACAAAAAAAAAACTAAAACCAACACTGAACGGCCATTTAAAGCTAAATTCCATAAGTAAAGTTACTTAAAATACTGTCCCTCAATATATGTACATATTATAGTTGGTGGAGTATTCTAGTACATTTAGAATTTGGGATTTTATTTGTTAAAAACTAGAATTCCCGAAATTGGAAAAAGAAGACCAAAAAAATATTACAAATTCTCGAGACAGAAGTTCACCCCTCTCAATCTTTAGTCACAGCTAGCAATGTCGTAATGACATTTAAAATTAATTTTGACATTTATCGAAATTCAATTGAAATGGTAAATAACAAATTTAGTAGAAAAATGGACCCTGATTACTATACGATTCATTACTAGATTACAATTTTTTTTTTGTTTATTGTTTTACACATTATTTTCTCGAGAATAGAGAATTTCCAAAATTTGTAAAATTTAATTTGCCGAGTAACGAGATATAGAAAAAAACAAACCTCATAATGTCCCGAGAATTCTTGAGACATGATTTCCCGATCCAAATCTCTAATTCCATTTATTTGAAAAGAAAATTAAATTATTCAAAAAGCTTATTAAAGCTAAACATAAATAATCTGTAAGCAATCTTCTGACTTGACAATTTTTGCATTAAAGAACAGAAAAAAAAATGAATTAAATTTTTATATATTTAACGTTCTTTGGTTCTTTGTAGCAATATATTCTTTGATGGCCATGAAAATATAATGCCAAGAAATTAGACGACAAAATTAAATATCACCACAAAACCTGAACATTATTTATTTTTTTTTATTTTTTTTTTTTTCCATGGAAGTCAACAAAATTGTCTTTGTGCTTGCATAATTGATGAGCATTCAACCATAAGTTTCACAGAATATGCGATTATTATGACAGAATGTTTAACGAAAACTTTCGAAAGCTTTTAGAGTAGAAACTGATCAAAGTCATTTGAGTTTAAGATATGATATCAAACTTACGTGTAATGAAGAGTTTTCTTGGAATTTCTGTATATATATAAAATGCACGAACCATAAATAAATCATCCATCTCTATTATTATTATTATTATTATTAAATTAGTTTCGTCAATGACCTAGAAGTTTTATACGAAAATTACGTACATACTCTAAATATTACTATTTTATGGGCGAAAAGTTTCGATTTAGGTCAATATTTTATATTATCTATAATCTATGTATGTTTGGATAAGTATCTATCTATCTATCCATCCACATTTAATGGGTACAATGTACTCTACACATAGGAATAGTTTTAGGGAGTAGATATAATATGTTTGTCAGAGATGGAATCGTTTTAAGTTACCTTTAGGGTGGAGTATCGTTGTATGGAAAAATTTTAAAATGGGTAATTCTGGTGAATCTTGTATCACGACTAAAGAAGTTTTTCTTGAAGCAACAGTTTTATTGGAAGACGCCGCTGTTTTTCCTGGGACCGGGCGTAATTTGTTTTTGCTCAATAATTTTTGAGGTCTGCGCAAAATGAAGATATTAAGCAACAATATTTAAATTTCGTCAGGATGCCTTAAATGAGGGATTTCTAACTTTCGGATTCAACATATTGTGTCGCATGGTACAAAAGATAAACGTTTTACATGAATTTAAATTAATAAAAATAAAATGGAAATAATTGATTTGGAATCGAACTTAGAGCTCTGCAGGATATATTTCAAGAGAAAGAAATTTTAGGCTTTTATACAAATCACGTATCGATAGAACAATTTCCGGGAGCTTTGACAAATGTGCATCATCGATACTGTCACTTTTTTCAACCACTGTGGACAAATTTTCTCGCTCACGAAATTGACAATATTTGCCAAACGAATTATGCTGGCCGAAAAATGCACGCCGAACTCGTAATGCAAGGGACGTTGCTTTGAAACGGGGAATTTTTTTAAATTTTAATTATTTACAGTTGACTAATTTTTCTGTGGCTCGTCTTTTCTTCAATAAATTTCATGTGTAGCCTTGACATTATAATGCTTATGCTTAAATGGTGCTCTGACAAGATAAAAAAAAATTCACTCCACCCTAATGGTACAGAGCACTAGTATTTATGGAAGTTTAAATTTCGTCTATCTACAAACATTATTATTTCATAAAATGGAATTTTAGAATTCGCTATCAATGTGAATTAGCAAACTTTTGTGATATTTCATTATTAAATTCTTTTCCATGGCATTCGTTAAGTTCATGTGGATTATACCTAGTATGATAGCAGATAGACCGTATTAAAATACATTTACAGTTTATCTGTGGATACATAATATTCCGATCAGAAATTAAATTGAATTAATTCAATATCCGGCAGGAATAGAACCTCCATATAAAAACTTTCTCGAATATTATGTAGAATCGATATTCAATTTCCCAAATGATGTTCCATGAGAAATTCTAGGATGATGTAGTACTGGTTGAAGTTTTTTTTTTTTTTTTGCCAAATATGACAATTATATTGAAATATTAATAATTTACTTAAAAAAAAAATGTTTCGTTTTAGATTAAGACAATACCAGCTACTGAATAGCATCCATTGGTTATCTCCATGTTTGCTTATATCCAATTGGAATATGAAGCATTTTATTGTCGTTCATTTGCTTAGAATTCGCTTATGCAGTTCACATATTGTACAAAATGACAAATTCGTTTCGTTTGTTTACTTATCGCTTCTCGGCCTAAAGGCTAAGATCAAAGTGTAGTATCTGTTCTTATCAGCTTAACATCTGATAGATCCTCCATAGGGGGACAACAAATGTTAAACTGATTTTTGAAAATTGACGGAGTGCTAGGAGCTTGCTTCACCTCTGTCACGGGTTGGCCCGGTATTGCAGTACCGCCGGGATCGGCCCAAATATATTAATTAAAAATGATTTATAGCAGAGAATTAATTTATTGATTCTATTTTGTATATGAGTGTGTGACAATGACGAAACAATGGAAAAACATTTTTGTTTAAAGTTGAACGATAAACAACAACAGGAATCTCATTCTTTCAAAGTCGAGAAAGTAACATTTCTTCAGTTTGAAGACGAAGAGTGTTAAGTATTTAATAAATTGTTTATAAAAAATTCCCCTAACCATCTTAAATTTTATTATTAGGGATCGTCTCCTATAGAAGTTTCCTTTGGCTGAATAACATAGGAATATTCAATTTAATTCAAATAAATTTTTAACATCTAGCTAGATCTATACACCTACAATAATTAGAGAAAATGAAATTTTTAGCAAATCCTACTTTGACTCTCTGTATTTTGTTTACTTTTTGTGTTTCTGTGTATAATTAGCGCCGCTAAAATTCACTCTCATTTGTGAACCGATCTTAAAACTTAACGCGTCGGGTTAATTTTGATTTACAAAAAAAAAAATCATTTTTTTCTCTTTTTTTTTTTTAGGATGAAATCGGCTTAAAAGAATGGGCACTATCTCTGCGATCGGCCCATAAATTGTCACAAGAACTACTAGGATCGATGGCACGAAAGGCTGGCAAAATTTATGGTACCGAACGTGAATCATCTAAAACGGCAATTGTAGCTGCCGGAGCAAATGTACCGCCAAAAAATGCAAATGGATCCAACTAGCGATTACTACTACGATCTCGGTCCTGCTTTATAGAACCGAATCGTTTAAAGGAGCCAATTTCGAAAATTTCAAAATGCAAAGATGCTTAAATGAAAAATATATATATATATATATATATATATATGTTTATATGTGTGTAGCATAGAGGCATCCTCTGTGTAAATTACAAAATAAACAACATACATATAGATACATAAAAAAATAATTTTGTAATTGTTGGCAAATTTCTTGTTCACAAAATGAAATATTCACACACACACACACAAAAACAAAAATAAACAGGCAAAAATATATAATATATGTAGGTATATATATTATATTGTTATTTAATTTATTTATTTTTAAAATCACACATAGTCGATCCAGCTTTTATTGCATTTATTGAATTTTTTTTCTGTTTTTATTTTTTATTTTTTTTTTTTATACTAAAATGAATTTTTTTTTTTTTTTACAAAATTTTTACTAAAAACGAAACAAAACAGAACAAAACTCCGTAATACATATTTAAAAAGAACAACTAGAAACCAAACTTATTCGTACATATGTACATATGTGGGCCTTATTATTTTTTATTTATGAAAATTATGTATGTACGTGAGTAAGCAAAATTTGCCAAAAGGAAAATAACTGTGGTAATTAATTTATAATTTATTTTTACTTGTAAATATTCGCTAGATTTTAAACGTATAGTAGATCATTGTAAACGAGACAACATATATAGTAACAGAGATAGAGAGATGTATATGTATAAAATAAAAAAAAAAAAAAACATTTATATTCATTCAATCATACTTACATAATCTTTAAAAGAAAGATCATACATAATATAAATATAGAGATTTTTTATTTATTCCTATTTTCATTTTTCTTTTCTTTTTTTAAAATTTTGTTGTTGTTGTTCTATATCTAAATGATATTCTCGTCTCGGGACACCTATCGATCGAGCTGGTCAAACATTTTTTTTATTTTTATACATACACGACATAACTTCACGAAAACCAAATATTAATTTACGAAATTGTTTAGGGGGCGTACCTTTGGATTAGGAATTTTTTTTTTATTCAAGTTCATCTATTTATCCAGTGGATCAACATATTTGATGAGAAACAGCATCAAGAATTGGATTTTTTTTTATTTAGCAGAACCACAACCAGTTGGCACGAAAATATTCCTTAGGAACAGTTTACCTGCGGTATGAAATACCATTATCGATTACAAGACATGGGATAATGGAGATGTCACAATCAATTGGCGAATATATTTCTCAGGACGATTGATGGTTACTTGGGGTATCGCAAGAATTTATAACGCATACACAGCACTGATCTGTTCTCACAACGATTTTTGCCGTCTTTAGTCCCGTTAATTAGAGCCCGTGTTTTATTATTTATGCATAAATCAGTATGTGAAGGAGATTACTTCTTGAAGGAGTAAATAATCCGGACATATATTAAACTTGTAATTTCGTCACAGAACTGAATTCACTGAATTGTAGTAATGAAAACAACAGTGCAGATATTTTCAGAAATTCCACTAGTGTTCGGCAACATTTTTTTTTCTTTTACGTGAAATGGCCTTAGGTTACAATAAGAGTTATTACAACATAAACAAATTTCATGTTTGGTTATGGAGTAATTATGCACCTCATTATAAACATGAAATGGTACACTTTTAGACACAAAATCAAAGATCAATCAATAGATAAATTAAACAAAATAAAACTAAAAACATACCACCGATTCTAATTAAATCTTCCAATTTTCAATATCCCACCGAACCACACACAATTTTTATAAATGTCATTCAGTATTGAACATATTCAATCAATATCCCAGTTCTGGATTGATTTTGGCTAGACTGATGTTAATCAACCAATTTTAGTTAGTTTAGTTATTGGTGAGAATGGAATGACAATAATCGCCATCATCAAAAATTCTCTACTCACTCATAAAAAGTAACAACAAAAATCTCCTAAGAATAGATAGTTTAAAAGGACTAATTGTTTGAAGCCACATAAGCTGTCGAAATCGTGAACGAAAAAATTAACAGTGAAAGTGAATGAGGTCGAGAAAAATAAAGAAGACGAAAGACATATTGGACACAAGGGAAATATATAAATAATTAATACAGAACCAACGTGTTGCTGTCCGATTAAATGTGTAATATTCGTATGCTACTAGGGCCATTAAATATAATCAATCTATTTGGACATGCGATAAAACCTAAACTGTATATGGTAATTACATTTTTTTAGCGTCTTTCTCGTCTACTGAGTTCTCGTTACTCATTTACCTGCCAATTTTCATACAAATTTTTCCAAATAGCTCTTCCAAATCATTTCATTTCATTATTATATATGACGAATAATATGACCTAACTCGAAACTAATAGCGATTAGATTACTGCACGTTCAATTTTTTCTAATCATTAAAAACACCAAGTGACCAGTCAGATCCGTATGTGATAATCATACAAAAACATTTACAACAATTACATATTTCATATAACAGCCTTACATTATCAATAAAAAATTCCCACATAACATATATATATATACACACACACACACACATACACACAAAAAATGTATGAAATCTCTCTCTAAAAAAAAAAGTATTATAAAAATATGTATAAAAATAAATTGACAAAAAAAAAAGAAGTTATTATGTACCTATGTGTAAAAAAAAATGAAAAAAAAATCATAAAAAATTGAAAAAAAATTAGCCAACAAGTTATATTGCTAAGAAACCATGTAAAGTATAATGACATTTTCAAATGTGCGTGTTAATTGTTATAAAAATAAATAAAATAAAAATGAAAAATCATAAAACATTCATTCATAAACTACATAATATTCAAATTTTGGAAATTCTTTTACAAACCAACACAAAAAATAAAACGAAAACATTTCTAAAAAATAAAAAACCCAAAAAAAAAACAAACAAACAAATATCCGAACAAACAATATAAAAATGCTACCAGAGTTTGAATGGAATTTGAAAAAAAAAAAAAAAAAAAAAAAAAAAAAAAAAAAAAAAAAAAAAAAAAAAAAAAAAAAAAAAAAAAAAAAAAAA
>JANSTT010018410.1:0-13911 GCA_026745375.1 Platyura marginata
TCTTCGATTCCATGATCCTTTTAAAATTTGGCGTTATGTTCGATAATTGAACTCGCATATCTGCTGCGGCGTCAATTTTTTTTCAATATTTTGTTTTTGTCGCAGCATACTTGAAAAAACTGGCTTCACACAAATAACTAGTATAAAATTTTGAGGCTAAGACTTTTACGCGGAACCCCTGAATTTTTTGGCGGAACACCAGGGTTCCGCGGAACACACTTTGGGAATCGATGCTCTACATAGACGATATGCAAAACTGCACAGCTGTATATTATGTAACTTTTTGTAATCATTGTTATTGTTGCGAACGAAAAAAAGCACCACAAATTTTTCACAGATATTTCTTAGTTACTGAAATTTTTTTTTTTAATTTTTGAACGGCTCTCTGTATAAAATAATGAACACAAAATTATCAAGGATTCTTTTAGATGTTTACAAATAAATTATTTGCAAACCCAGTGGCGAGTTCAAAGCTCTAAACCTCTCTATAAAATTCTCCAAAAACTAAAACCATTACAAACCTTTGCAATTAATTAAAAATATTTTAATATAAAAAACTAATTTTATAGTGTACTGGCACTAAAAGCTTCATTATACAAAATTTTTATTATATAACAGTATTATATCTATGTATGTATGTACATATATATAACAAACTAGGTACATACATAAATATACATAATGTAGTATGTAAAAGTAGCACGAAAAAAGCAAAAAAAAGCTCGTCTGAGGAATATTATCTAAAATGAAAACGATTTAAGAGAGCCATAAAAAAAAAAAAAAACTAAGATTTTCTATTGGTCTTCATTTTCATTTGCTTTTAAATCGTTTTACATTTGGAGAAAACTATTTTCTCCGTAGCTATGATGGAATAACTATCGTAAAAGCTAGATTTGTACGTGTACATATCATATGAAATAAATTACTATATGTACCTATCTATCTACAGTACAATACATATATGTATATAAAAGGGTATTCCAAAAGGGAGATGTTCCATGCATTATGTATATGTATGTTGGTAGATATATTTATATAAGTGCTGTAAACTATTCTAGACTCCAGACAAAGAGCTGAAACCAGACAAATGCCACCAAAGTCGTAATAAATTATCTCCGATTTTATATAGTGCGGCTAATGTGTCTAAATCAGAGACAAATTGAGACGATTTCCATTGAAAATGGTTTGCATGTAATTTAGCCTATACAAAAGGCGCAGGAAACAGCAAATGTGAATAAATCGGAGATTTATTTACGCAATCAAATTCTGTTTTGAATTTCTCTTTAGAATACTAATGAAGAAGAATGCTGAATGCCTCAATTAAAATGATCGAACAATTGTTGGTATGGGTTAAAAATCTATTTCTGGGATTAAGATGCAAACAACGTAATTTGTAAAGATATTAGGTTAATATTTTGTTATTGAGTGTCGACAATTTTTTTTTAATATAAAGTTTTTTGAAAATATTTTAGAAATGAATTAATTGGACCAATCAACAATTTTCATAATGTTCAATACAGCGAATATTTATTGTGATACTTAATAAAGCTATAGATAAAAAACAAGCAAAGTTAAAATAAGTAAAAAATTATAGCCAGTTCAAATCTCCAGTAATTATAGAAATATCTCAGAGCTGCGTTCTTGAAGAATAAACACGCGACAAGAATATTGACGCTTTGTCTTTGTTAATTTACAAAGTGGCAATTTTTTTTCCTATGAAAACCACCATCGTTTTTTTCATATGATTATTCACCATATAATAATTCTAATGACGTTAATATAAATATGAAGGTGAGGGGGTAATAGACCAAACAATATGTCCTCCACGCGGGTGCCTCTAGGTAACAGTGCATTCTCAGTTTATTGCACTGACCAAGATTTGACTTATCATATCATTTTTTTTCTGGTAAGACGGTTCTATCGTGACTAAAACGGTAGGCCAAGCTAAGGCGAAACTTCCACGCCGAGAGCTATATTGCTGAAATGGGTGCCAGGCCACGAAGGAATAGAAGGCAATAAAATCGCGGATGAGTTGGCCCGAAAAGGGGCACAATCCGCTTTCATAAGCCCTAAGCCATGTTGCGAACTACCTATAAACATACTCGACTCTGTAATTACCGAGTGGGAGGAGAAAATACGACTCCTACACTGGAGAAGCACACCTGGCCTAAGACAGGCAAAAAGGAGCATGGTGCCTTTCACTAAAATGAAGACAAAAAATGTTCTCAAACTAACAAAAGTGGAAATAAGGACACTAATGGGACTTTTATCAGGCCACCGTCATCTAAAATACCACATACATAAGCTACGACTGGCCGAAGACAATATCTGCAAATTATGCATGGAGGAGGAAGACATTTTATTAAAATTGGAGTATAAAGACTAGTCAGAGTAGCATAGTTAGTAAAAAGAATAAAAGTACTCCATTTGGAGTAAAACGAGAGCACTGGCTGTGGTGGACCACCCTTTCTCTAGCTCCTTGTGGGCACATATGGTATATATACTATAGGTGCAATATGTATAGGTATACTGCATAAAACGTTAAAAGTTAGCCGGTTATACTAAGGAAATTGACTCTTCTACTTTAAGCTCGTAAATGCATTAGCTTAGGAGAAGAAGGAGTATTAAAAACTGTCCAGCATAATATGTTACTGAGTTAAGCAAATGAGGAGCACGTTTCCTATCCTTCCTCTTCCTCCTTTCGGCAGTGGAGCCAGCAGAAAATAATGTACGTTAACATAAGGTACATATAGTTCCTATTGTTGCTGTAAAAATTAAAAAAATACGTCAATTATGTATAATGTAATGCCCCTGTAATGTCGTGAACTATCCAACCAAAAAAAAAAACTGCATCTCGGACAGCAGTTGAGTTCAATAAACTTAGTATTGATTGGATGGTGGATGGACATTTTTCGGGATATTTTACTCTTTAATGTGAGTACCGAGAGGGACGTTACAATAGGAAATCATTCTTTCTTATTCAACTAAAAATTATGTTCTAAGGTTTTGCTTAAAAAAAACATAAAATGTTAATAAAAAATGAATAAAAAATGTTCAATGTCTTTTGAGAAAATTACTCAAACTATCACTTTTTTACCTGACAGCAGTTTCCAAAGAACGAAAAGTCTATATTTTATAATAAATATGTTATAAGCATTTATAATGAAAAATTAGGGATGAAATTAAAAAAATCCAGGAATAATAAAGGGAATTAATGCTACCTACAGCGAAATATTCGCGTTGCATATAATAAAAACTACATCAAGAATAGGTACTACGTCAACAATAGGGCAACTCACGTTATTTAGACAAAATCGTTTGGGTGGCTTCTTTATACACATGCCAAATAAGAAATTCAGTTCGGTTTATATTATAAAATTGAAACAAATTCCATTTGGTAAGGCAAATTTTTCGAAAAAGTAAGTATCAAGTTTTTTAACAAACTTTATATTTCCCGGCAACCAAGATTCATATGAAATTGCTATGCCTACCCTTCCCCACCTACCAAACAAAGAAAACTCAATTTATAAATATTTTTTGTTGAAAATTCTCATTATACCTATACGCCAAACATACATAGTCGGCGTTTCAATTTTCATATTAAAATTAAAGATTTATCATTTTTATTTTCCAGACTTTTCATCGCTTTTGCATGAAATAAATTGTACGAGATACCAGCATGTAGTATGATCTACGTATGTATATGATTTATTTGGTATATTGCATGTAGAACCGTTGGAAAAACGTTAAAATCACGTAGAGAAAAACACATAATTTTTCCTTCATACCACAGAAAATGAACAAATGTCACGCAAAACGGGTTAACCAAAAGCAAAACAAATTTTTCATTTAACACTTCAGAGTCTTCACTACATAGTGTATGTATATGTATGTATGTGTAGAAAAATGAATACAGAAATTAATATAAACCAATCATTCTAAAATTCTTCTACAGTTGGTAAATGACATTGTGGTTAGTGTTATTTATTATGTTGTCAAATCAATCAGTTATCTTATTTCTCTATTTATTGAGAAAGCTATTAAAGCATTAGCTATATGAGGTCGGTTAAACATGCAATTAGCACTACTCGGAACATAAAGACTTCAATGCTTTTTCATTTATATATACATTATAGGCTTTGGTAGTCAAATCATTTGTACTTATATGTACATTGTACATATATGTATTTTTTTGGCAATTATATATGATATATGTTGGATATAGACCCATTAGGTAAATAAATTTAATCGAAGAAAAAAAAATCGCTCAATCGCATAGACGCAGGCAATGAAAGTCGATCATAAATGTATTTAATAATAATAATCAATTGTGTTTTACTAGTAACGGGCGTCATAATGACGGAAGAAATAAATATTAAAATTATGTTTTACTTATTTATTTATTTTATTTATTTCAATTAAATACAAAGGCATAACCTTAAAAGTGTTGTATGTTTACGGAGTACATATAATAAAGGTAATAAAAATAGTAAAGTAAGAATAAGAGACTAAACTAAGCTAAAATAAGACTAAGAATTAACCCTAATCGAAATGATAGAAAACACTACATATTTTTAAACAACTCGAAGCGTTTCTCCCTAAAGATACCGGTTGTGGCACTCTGTCTTATTATAATGGGAATTGAATTCCAAACTGTAATACAATGAACGAAAAACGAGGAATGCATAAGAGCAGTAGCATATACTGGTAAGATGAGATTTTTCGTTCGTGCCATAGAACTAAAACGTAATAGATTGAAAAGATAAAAAGGGGTTTTACTTTTGATTAAATTAAATAGGTACCTATAACACAGAACGCCAAGTTAAAAACGACAAAATATTACAACCTAAAATCCTATCCTGATATTCCGACACGCTGTTGTACCGATGGATTTTATACACAAAACGTACACACGCATTAAAAGCTTTTTGGATAATTTGCTGCGACACGAAATTCAACAGAAGAATACTAAAAGTGAGGTATAAGTAAGACTTTGACTAAGCAAAGCCTAGTCTCTTCAAGTAGACTGTTTTTGTGGAGCCATAAGCTTCTTAGCTCAGCAAAAACTTTGGCCGCAACGTTATTTGGAAGGTTTACCCACGACAACTTTTAATTAATATAGAGCCCAAGATTTTTAACGCAGTCTGAGAAGTATACTCGTATAGTTTCATTGTTAAGGACAATATTATGCTGAGGTTCAAGTTTACCATGCGAAAAAACAATTGCTTGCGTTTTTTTGGGCATTAAGTAACAATTTATTACTTTTGGCCCAAGCAAAAATTCTTTGCAAATCAGAAATACTACTAAGGATATCAGACGGGGGTCGCAAGATATATATATATTTGAGATTCATCTGCAAAAAGGTGACAAGAAACGTAGCGTACGTTGCAATAAAAATCGTTAATAAATAATGAAAACAAATTTAATAATCATTTGATCAAAGTCCCATAAGAATCCCGTGGGAAAATCTTGAGAATATTAAAAAAAAAAATTTGCAAGTTTTTTTCGTTGTTTTTTCTTTATTTACTACCAAAATCTTTAAATTATTTAGAAATAAATGATCTATAAATGTCTGGAACAGCAATTTTTGCGACGTACCTTCTTTCTATATTATTTTGTATACATATAGGTATTTGTCAATAAATTTTGTTATTTTAATTTTAAAGCACTTTTTCCACTTTACACAGCCTAAATTTTTTTCCTATGCAACCTATGTAATTATTTATGTACAATATATTAAAAATGTTTTCTCCAGAAGAAACTTTCGATTATGCCTAACATTTCATAAGCGGTATGTATTCTAATATTCCTGTAAATAAGAATTTTCAAAGCCTGCACCAAATATGATTTCATAAAAAAAAATGCATTTCTTCATATATTTTGTAAAACAATCACATTTACAGGTGAAAAAATAAATCTATGTATATATTGACGTATATTGGTCAATTTCAAAATATTAGTCTTAATGGAAAAGTTTCGGAGTCTTTAAATTGTAGACAATTATAGTAAATTAAATGTTTATTTAGAAAGCATTTTGTGATCCTACTAAACACCCATGACATAAATTATGGATTGCAGTGGCAAACAATCTAAAAATAACGTTATTATAAACACGTTGAATTGAAGACAATTTTTTGTAGACTCAAAACGTTTTTCTATTTTCCATCTCAATACATAAAAATATCACAGCTACTGTTACTGTTCGACTCGTCCACCACTACACATTTAGTTGAGTGCTATATTCGAGTTTTGTCCTCACATCCCAAATTTTTGCCACCCCTGTTGCGGACAGTTTTTTCTTTTATGATTAATTTTACATAAAAAATAGGTGACTTGTAGGTCCATGAAAAATTTAGACTTTAATTGAGATAAAATTAATTGAACACAAAGATTCTTCATATTAATATGACGTCATTTTTGGGAATAGTCCTTAGCAACGAATTCCCTAGCATCAAATTACTTAGTACCGAATGCCACAGCATGTCAAATTTGTAGAAATTCAAACATTTTCATGCCATCGAATTCTGCGCTCACGATTTGGAACAAATTAGATTAAAAAAAGACAAATCACCTTTAAAATAATAAATACATATATTGAATACTTATATGATTTTATTTTTCATTTTATGGCATTTAAATGAGACTAACATAAGAATTGTGAGAAAATGGCAATTTTATAGTAATTTAGTATGGTGGGTTCTATAAGGGTTAACGGTGGAACAAAAATGGTAATCTCCTTTTATGCAACATAAAAAAGAAAAACTTTTTTTATATTATTGTACAGATTCTACAAAATTTTGTCATTTATTATAAGAAAATACGTTGTTTACAAAAATTTTGTATAAGAGGGGGTAGAAGGGGTTAGAGGATTTTGCCCAATTACAATACCAAACGTGTCTAGGGCGTATTGAAGCCAATAAAAAAAAAATTTAATTTTTTTAAAGATTCAAAAATGTAATATAAATCATTTTGCTCCAATCGAAAGAAATTCTGGTTTCTATATAAACATATATGTTATGATATGTATGTATGTACTGTACATATATAGTATAGAATATCTATCATATGTATATACCCGAATACTGATTTTCTATATAAGCTTTACCTACATATCTACCTACCTACCTACATTTATAGATAAACATTATGAATTCCGCAAGGACATCCTCAACTAATTTATGTGCCATTGATGATTGAGTATCATTATAAGAGGGTTCAATTTACATATAGTTATGATTTATTTCTGTTTGTTCTCCACCGCGAAACCAATTTCTCTATTTCATTTATTTGAGGGTTGAAAATAAATAGAATCGATGTTGATATAAGTGCGGTATTGTTGGAAATTGATGTTAGGGCAATATATTACTAGTCCTTAACTATATCTTAATTAAAGTTGACACAGAATATTAATTTAACTAAAAGCTCTTTGTACAAAGTTTTCTTGTATTTTGCATAGTCATTGTTCCTAGTTATAAACCCCACAATATTATAACATATACATTATAATAATAGATTGTAAACCTAAAAATTTGTCGTACATTATTTCAATTGTTTTATTTGAAACTATAACATTTAATTTATGGAAATAAGGAGTAGTGAAACGTGTTCAATATTTTACGGCTAAGCTGACCAGATTTTAAAAATGTAAAAGGACCATTAGCCTAACCAAAACAAAAAAACAAATCGAAAAAAATTGTTTAGTTAATTATATATATTTCATTTGATCATCACATTTAGTTCAGTTTGTTATTCAAACTACAATTCACATTTATTGCAGTAGTAGAAGAAATATAAAATATAAAATATAAAATGATGTAAGGAGTGCGTTCGCATCAAATTTATGGTTTAAAAAATTAGTTACGATGTGTAAGACATATTTAAATCTGTTTTTATTAATATTATGAAATTATTATAAATTGGATGAAAGGAGGACAATTTCCTCCAAAGGAGGGCACCATTTTTTGAGGAGGATAAAATTGAGAAAAGCTTAATTAAGCACAATTGCCACGTATAAAAAACGAAGAAATGACAGCAACAAATAGAAAATTAAAAATTAAAATGTTCGCTCAAGCACAGATAATGGTCTATCTTTATATTATATAAAGTACTTATAAGAGAGTAATACAAAGATTTAGTTATTTAGTATATTTTTCATAATTTGGATTATGTAGATTTAACAGTTGCCAGGAAAAAAAAAATTATATCAAACTCAAGTTTTACTAATAAACGCTGTTTAATACATAGATATGTTATGTAAACACTATGCAGCTGGAAATAAGTATTATAATAATATTTGTGAGATTTTACTGTTGATTTGATTTGATTTTTGATAGGAGTGTGATTTTTTATGAATCACCTACACTGCGGCCTTTACTTAGACTTATTGTGTAATACTCCAGTTACATTTATCTCAATTGATCTGATGATCTCTTTTTTTGTGGGAAAATGTAGCACTTGAAGTGTTCTTTTTACAGAAACCTTACAAATGCTCGCTATTTCACCGCCATTTAAGCAATGCTATTTTTTTGAGATAATGCCATTATTAGACTGTTTTTAAGTGCAATCCAACCACCCGGCCTCAGATTCAAATTAACATACCAGAGAAAAACATTTTCATATTTTACCCCTGTCGGATTTGAACCCGGGACCTCCCGATCCACGATCATATGTCTTTTATTTATTTATATTTTAATCAGGGTTTTCGGTTCTTTACATTTTTAATTAAAAATGAAAAAAAACTTATTTTATTTTTTCACTAAACAATTTTATTGATTAAAATAAGAACGTTATTATAATTATTACACTATTTGTTTAAACCAGGGGTCGGTAAAATACGGCCCGCGGGTAAATATTCTTTTTTTACATAAAATAATTAAAAATAAATCAAATTACACGCGGTAACGCAACGGCCAACAGTCGAGTTGATAAGTTGTGAATAATGACCGCACGTAACACTACTAGCGTACTGATATTAAGTGTTCCAAAAACTTGAAACGACAGCACTGGACTTCGCCAACTTCGCCAACTAGTGTTGCCCGTTCTCTCAGTTTTCTTTTAGCGATGCACTAATGAAAAAATAATAAATCAAACAAAAATCACTGTAAATTTCTAATTTTCTGTTATAGACAAGATTAAATGTAAAATAACAACAATTTTACCAGACTTGACGATTGTATATGTGTAAACGGTTCCAGATTTTCTCTCCCTTTAAAGAATATATTAATGGCCTCATCGGAAAATAATTGATAATAATAAATAATATATCATTTGTTGTATATAGCTTTTTAACAATTGGCTTCAAATGGATTTTTTTTTCTTATACTAAATTAAGAAACTCTTAATTCCATTCTGTTTTTAAATTTTGTACTTGATTTATGGCTAACTTTTCGAAACCAGTTAAAATCGGTTGAAAAATAACAAAATGCAAAAAAAAAATGGAATAGGGAATCCTTTATTTTAGACATCGTGGGTTTTTTTGAGATAAAAACACCCCAATTAGTAATTGTTGACATAATGTACGTACAGGTAACCATCGTATAACGCGGAGGTTAGGTTTCACAAAAATGCCGCGTTATACAAATCGCGTTATACGAGACAAGGAATCCATAGAAAAAGTAATGTTACGTTCCAAATTTAATAAATCCGCTATTTAAACTGTAAAATTTTAGTTGAACATTCCGGGGAGTTTAAATGGTTTTCCATTAATTCGACTCAGTATTTCAAAGAATATTTTAAGCGAAAAAAATCAATGTTTGGAAATTTCAAGACAGCGTTATACGAAACTGTACATATATTGCGGAAAAGTAGAATTACGTTCCAAATCTAATAAAAACGCTGTTTTTTCAATTATAAAAAAAAACTTCATTTAAAAAAAAAAAAAATTTCGAATATTACCTATCCCGAAACAAATGTATTCGTATCTCTATCGTGATTGATATTTAAAGAAAATATTTATTTCAACTAAATAAACTAACTTTTATTATTAATTAAAATATGTATTCTACTCGTATTTTAAAGAATATTTTACGTGAAAAAATCAACATTTAATGACCACGTGATATGAAACTGTAACGCATTGTAGCGTTTTAGCGAAACCGCGTTATACGAGGGACGCTTTTACATACAATTTGTATTTGTACCGTGCTATAGTATACCGTGATATAAGAGAATTTCCGTAATTTTCTTATTGTGTTAGATTAAAACCGTAGGAGATCTACCTGTATCAAATAATCGATTCCATTCATTTTCTATTCCTGAATTTATTAGATATAGGTACATGCATTAGGTATAATATATCTATTTCGTTATCTACATACATATGTACATATAAAAACACTAAATATATTTTAATTTAATCAATAAAATATTAATTGTAGGAGTACCTAATTAAATTTATACGTACACATAACAAGAATACACCAATTCTTCTCATAGGTACATACAAAAAGGTACTTAAATCAAAAACCAAAAATAAACTTTTTGACTTAAAATAAGTACACAACTACAATACTCCGTAAACCCGTCAACACAATTTAATTAGATAATTACAATTTTAATTCAATCCATTAAGTTGCTCGATGTTTTGTAAATAATTCAATTTTAACCATTTCACTAATTGCTGTACAAGTGTACACATTTATAGATCTTTGACAAAATCGACACGTACACAAAATACTTACATACATACACACATACATATACATATAATGTATGAATGTGTAGTTTTGTTAACTTATATTTTTAGTAATTAATACGACATAATACAATAAATTCTTAGCAATTCTTGACAATTCTTGGTTATGACAAGGGCGTTCAATGGAAAAACAAAAACAATTATAGATTATCTCGCACTACTACTTCTCTGGAAAAAATAATGTTATTGATGCCTACCCACATACAATGTTGGTAGAAAATAAAACCCGGTGAATCCCCCTATATAGTATGTTTAATAGAAAACTCTAAAGGGACACCGATAATACTACTATACATATATAGTAAATAGTTCCTATATATGTATGTACAGTACATAAGTCCTCTAGGTTGATAATAACCTAAATAAATTACAATTTCGTAGTTTGATTTTTATGTGACATACAATTGGGAATTTAGTTACATTATATTGATTGATTAGCAAATAAATAAGGATTTGCATCTCAGACAGATTTAATGTAATTACGTCTTTATGAAGATAAACAACTTGCATTGTGTTTATAATACTCGGGACGTGTCTAATCGTAATGCTGGATGTATTATGACAAACAAACTACTACTATAACTATACTTTGAAAATTCACGTTGAAATGTTCAAACAAAGAAAATCAATTGTCAACAAATAAATTAACTGTTGTTAAATTTCTGTGGTTCTTGACATTACTATCTATACCACATTTCTCAAAACAAACATTGGTCTAGACAAGCTTAAGAAGACGCTAGAAAAAAATATTAATATGTGGCAAACCCTCAGTCTAAACTAAATTAATAACAATTTTAGCGGAAAATTTAAAATCAACAACAAAAAGCAAAATACAATTTCATTTATGCATGGTATTGTAGTGACACCCTGCAAATTTGTTATCATCAATTTTGACAGAAATTAAATATAAAAAACGACTACTGTTTTAGACCGCTCGTCCACTGGATGCGTTTTCGTCCGAATTCTATTCGTTAAAAACGTGACATTGTGATATACTGAAATGCGATACCATTTGTGCATGACAACTGTGAACTATTACATTTCGATGGGATTTTTCGACCGAATTCGTGCGAATATTACCACAATGGTTCAATGGATGTTTAATTCAAACGAATTGTGTTTCGTGTTTTTACCGCTATAATTAAAAATTTTAGTAAAAAAAGGTGAATATTTTAAAATTAATTAATTTAATACAGGTAATTCGGATGAAAATGGATTTAGTGGAGAGATACCAACATATGCGCATTGTGACGAACTGGTTCGTCACATTTCTGACGAATTCAATTCGGACGAAAACGCATGCATGGATGTATGTGGGAGTTCCTTGGTAAACGCGATGTTTTTTTTAATAACAAATATTATATTTTAATCGAGTTTACTCCCGTCAATTTACGTACATGTTGTTAATTAACAACATTTTATATTTGGACTAGAATATAAAATGTTGTGGAAATGTTAAAAATGCATCAAGTGGACATTGTTGTGATAATATAAAATAAGCGTTTCATTGATGAGTTCATTATATTATTTACAATTGTACAATTAACATTGTGTAAAGTCTAAAGTGTATACAAATTGTTTTGAAGATTCATTTTATGGTTACAATTAGGTTCGTAAATTTACGGGAATAACCCCGTTTAATAGAAATTATTAATCGTTTTATATTACGAACATTAAAAAGCTGACAACTGGCAGTTTATAATAAAGTCAAAATATGAAACTTTATAGAGTGCATAATGATCTACATACATATTACATAATATTAACTACCTACTTAAGTGTTTTTAATAATCTTTTACTGAATATTTGTATTTGTTTTGTTTTACTGAATATTTCTTAATTAGATCTTTTAGCAAAAAAGTGCTAATCCGGACTGTTGAACATTTGATTGGAACTAGGTGTAGCCTCCAAAACTCCCACTGTTCATAAGACTATGTGTACGTTCGATAAAACTAAGTCGAGTGATTGTTTTTGTGTTGGGATTCTGGAGTTAAATTCTGAACGCAACCACCGTCACATATTGAAAAGTCGAAAAGTAAAAACTCACACGTATCTGTAGTATACAAATATGGTGAAAAATGATAAAAAAATGAAAATCGATAAAAATGGAAGGAAGTATTTTAATTTTATGTGTATTTTCATAACATATATCTATATTACAATGTGAATCTATTTTGTCGATCGCGCATGTCACACATACAAGCGCAAGCCGTAATTTCGACTTTGCGATATGTGATGGCGTTAGCGTTCAAAATTCTATCATTGAACGTGATCTGTCTCGACATCGATAAACTGACAAACTAGAATATTATGAGAGAGTATTTGTGCAAATATTTATTTTCTATTTTATTTGAATGAATTTCTCAATGAACTGTTTATATCTAGCATAAATACGTACCTTTTTAAAATGATCTTGGTAATATGCCGAATTGCCTTTTCAGCTGTCAGTTTATCGACTTGTCGTCGTTAACGACAGCGGTGATCGATAGTTTTTGTGGTACACTTTTGTTTTTCAAACTATATTATTTTAATTATTGACTTTAAATATGGAAAACCAAATAAATGTAAGTTTTCTCAATTTTATATAAGTATTATAATATTATTATTGGGTCATTAAATACATAATTTAATTTTTTAATCATTTTTGCTTAAGATTGAGGTTAGGTGAACTATTTCAAACTATTTTTGTTTCAAACTGACACTGAAGATCGCATTAACGCAGCAATACACTAATTCAGTAATTTGATCGCAATTTCGATATATGTACGATCAGAATCCCAACACAATGATAAAAATTAAATATTTTTTGTACAATTTTGTATAACGGGGCCCGTGAAGTATATGTACTTATAATTTTAAAATAACCTATACATATAAATGCTATAATAACAAAATAGTGGTTCGAATTATGTATGTACGATTAGCTAATACATACATACATATAATACAGTAAATACATAGGTAAAATGTAAAATAGGTGAAACTGTACACATCTAAAGGTGAATTAAAAAGTTTTTATTTCAAAAGTTATTTTTTTCACACTTAACGTATGGCTATCGATCTTTCATCAGCAACACATAGTACATATCAAACATATATAAGTATTTCCACATGATAAAAAATTCATCTCATATAGATGTTTTGTTGTCTCTAGAGTTATTCCTCTGATCTATTTCCAATACTCTTGGGACTATACTTCTTCAGATAGATATAAGTTC
>JANSTT010018411.1:0-13900 GCA_026745375.1 Platyura marginata
CAATTTTACCCTTTACCTTACATACGTTTTGCCTATATAACCTGTTTTGGGCGCCCAATGACAACAGCGTGTGGCATAGCCTAGTGTCATTGATGGTCGTTATAAACGATCAATTAAAATTGACATTTAAAATTAAATCGTCTATGGGACCCTTTAGTAAACGTTTTTCACAAGAGATTGTGTCACAATGTGGCAAGTTGAAGAAAAAATTGTTTGATTTAAATTAAATTAAGATTTCGTAAAAATAAAAAATTAAAAAATAAATTTTATAAGGAGTTTTTGCTAATTTAACTTTAAAGTTAAAAAAATAAATAGAAATCCACAGTCTTATTATCTCGAAATTAATTGCGTTGCCTTTGTCACTTCTTGGTGATGTTCTCCCTAGATATAAATATTTTAAAAAAAAAAACAAGCATAGCGTACGATATATTAACGATTCATAAGTTTATAAAAGAAAAATCTAGTTCGTAAATTTGTTAAAAAGAAAAATTCTACTTTAAAGATTTTATGTTAAGATTAAAAAAAAATTATGACATTTACACCACAGTAGTTTTTAAGTACAAAAAAAAACTTTTTATCGTTAAGACAGAACAACTAATTTTTTTTTATTATATTTATAATTTAAGTTTCTATTTTGTATGTAAATTATCTTTAATTATTTTGTTTTTTTTTTATGTGTGCTATACAATAATTTAAATTACTTATCTTAATTTAGTTGAATTATTAGTACTTAGTGGTCAGAAAGCTCATGCCATTTTGTGAGCTCGAGCTCATGAGCTTTTTATTTTTCTTTTTCCATTTCAACTCGAGTTACCCAAACTACTTTTTCAATTATTGTCTACTTCTAAAAAGAAATAAAAAACCATGAATATTTTGCGCCCCCTTTTTTTTTAAAAAAAAAAGATAACAAATAAAAATAAAAATTAAGAATATTTATTTAATTAATTAATTTTTCCTTCATATGATCATGATTTTATTAAGGACACCCATAACATTTTAGAATTCGAATCAGAATTGCGGCTCCAAACCGGGAAAAACAAATTCGATTGGCGAGTTTTTGGGCTGTTCGTCGTTTTTTGATTTAATATTTAATTTTCGCAGCCTCAAAAACCTTAAATATCAAAATTTCGTTAAATTATCTCAACGAGTTTTTGCGTTATCGTGTTTCTGAGCGAGAAAAAAAGGGGGGGGGGCGGTTGATACCTTAAAAAAAGAAAGAAATTAAACCAAAACTCTATTTTTTATTTCATATAACAGAAGGATTCATTTTTAAAATTAAGTTACTATTATTTCGTCACGGACCCACTCGAAATGTGAAAGAATCTCACTCAGCTTAAGTGATATTTCTCTTCTTTCATTTTCTAAAGAGTGTGTCAAGTGTCATTTGTCGTATTCTCAGCGAATAAGTTGGAAAGTAATTGGTTTTTGGATGTCACCAATGAAGTTTCGAGAATCGTATTTTTTCGGTGACTTAGTTAGTTAGTTAGTAGTGGTGGCGACCTTGCGCCTCCATAGCGTTACCACTTGCAGTTGCTTAAGTTACCCCTACTACGAATGCGGTTTGAGAATTGTGCTCCTCGCGTTCTAGTGCACCTGTTTCTGCTCCTCATGTTACATGTCGAGGCTGCTCTCAGGTTGTGTAGGAAGTAGTCTCCTAAAGTTCTGTGTCTCGCCCTCGCGAGGGCAGGGCAGGAACAGAAGGTGGTGCTCTAGTGTTCCTTTTGTTTCGGGTTCTTCTTTTTACAGTTTTCGGTGTGATATTTTCAGAAATACAGATTTATACAGTAGGGCCATTTTTGGTATGGGAAATTTGAAAATCCTGATAAAATGGTAAAAGTGGGAAATTTTTTTTTCTTATTTTCTTTTTAAATTTCTATAAGTAAAAAAATATTTTCTAAGACAATTTTTTTGTAATTTTTTATATTTTATTTAAAAAGTGAGTTTTTGTTGGTATTTTTCCAATATAATGTAGTTTTGAATTTTTCGAAGTTCTTCATTTCAGCCTGTAGTTTCAATGTATTTTTTATATATGTATTTGCTATGATAATCGTATTTAAATTTACCATGCTTCGATTAACCAAAGTTCGTTTATCGTTTGTTTTTTTGTTGTTTTTTTTTTATTAAAAACAAGATCTAGAAAACCGAAAATTGTCAAATATGATAAACTAAACGAAATGGACGTCAAATTTAATATCGTTTTTCCTTCTTTGAAGTAGAATTGAAAATGTATCAGTTATTGTTATGTTATAGGACAAATTAATTATTATTATTACTTTACATACAATTTTTTTTTTAACCAGATTTTATTAATCACTCTGTACACATACACATACAAAAATATAGACAGATTTATAATATAATTTTAAATAATATTTATGTTTAATAAAATCTTAAATTTAATATTGAACCTACACATTTATAAATTATGTATATAATTTGAAATAATATTTATGTTTAATAAAAAAAAAAAAAAACTTTAATTATTGAATTTTGTATATATATGACCTTGAGATGAATGTAATGTTTTATTTGTTTAATCATTTTTCCATTACATAATTATAGGTAAAACTAAGTGACATCTAACATTTATGTCTGGCAAAAACATTCAACCAAAATTTGGTAATTCATGACCGTTTTCAAATGGAATTTATTCACAAAGGAAAAGAAGGAAAATTGCATGAAGTAAATAATCTTCTTTTTTTTTTTTGATGATTTAAAATTTCAAAATAATTCATTATAGGGTGTCCTATGTTCATATTTGGAAAATACCTATCCTACTGTATATGGAAAATGTGTCAACAGAGTATGGAAATCAGAGTGAACATTTTCCAACCCAACGAACAATTTGGATATTTCCATCAATTTGGATGTGGATTTTCGTTGGCCTGACCGTGATGAGTTGCTTTTTTTTCTAGTATGCTTGAATTGAACAAACAGGTTAGTATATTTTTGAATATTCATGGTAGAGTCTCGCCCAGGCAAATTTCGAAATAGATTCAGTGGAAGCTCTAATAATATTTGAACATTTTTGAATCGTAAAAATGCAAAACAAAAAATATTAAATCGGAAAAAAAATCACTGGTACTGTTCCGAAATTGAATCCGAGACCTTAGGATAATACATCTACTGCTTTCTGAACGGTTTCAGGTAGAACTCTGGATTAGTACGGGATTTGTTTTTTTAAATTAAATTTCCATTAACAACAATTTTTTTTTTGTACACGAGTCACTTGGTAATTTTTTTTTTTTTTTGTGAAAAACGTGTTTTTTCATAGGAACGTTTCGAAAAAAGTTTTTATTTTTTATTTTACATAGTTGGGGTGGTTAGAATTTTGGATCCACCGTTATTAACTCTTATAGCAAGTCCTAATACAAAATTACTATAAAATGTCCAATATGTGTGGAAGCGCTGTGTGCATCTGGTGTCACGCTTAGCAAAATAAAAACCTTATTCCCAGTAGGGCAGCAGGTGTGAATGGTTGAGATTGGTTCGATTAAATAATTTTCACATAAATCTTAGATTGATATAAAAGTTTTTTTTTTTTTTGTTATCACAGCTTCTTATAAATATTGCTAAATGAATATAAATAAATTCTTAAATCTTATCCAAAAAAAAAAAAAACAATTTACTTAATTATATTTAAAATAAAATAAATACATTACTGGGCATTTTATTTTTGTAGATTCAAAACATGCTTCGAAAAACCAGTTTTTTTTTTGCAATTCACTATTTTCATATATAAAAGTTTCTCATAACCGCATGGTTCGTTTGCCCCGATCATATTTGAAATGGTCAATTTTTCTTCATTTACCTGTGAGTGACGTCGATTTTTTTTTTTTAGATTTACAAAAAGAGGGGGGAGGGACACAGTATGTAGTTTGATTACCACGTAGCAGATAAAAAAATAATTTCAATTGAAATTTGACAAATTTGGCAATAAAATAAAATAATTTTTAACAAGAAAAATGATCTTTGGCAATTACACCATCTTTTCTGGCATTCAATTAATGGCGTACACAGGTAGCCAACTTATAAACGCTTAGGTTAGGGTAATGCCGCGTTATACGAGACTCAGTCCGACGCCTGAGCCAGGTTTTGGTATTGTAGTGTAGAGTTCACCACAGGATGCTGATTGAAGCATAGAATAGAGCATAGGTCATCAAATGCCACTCAATTTACTCAAAACAAATCGCAGACATATTGTTTTTCATATAAACATCTATTTTTCATAATACGAATACGCAATAAAGAAAGAAGAGAAACAATACAAAGTGTGTAACACAGCCTAAATTTTATTTTGTTGATTCTAAGCCCAAATTAATTGTGGAGGCAATACACAAATAAATAAATATGTAATATGTTTCTATGTTTTTTTTTTACTCAGACGCCATATTGGTTTGAATAGAGCCTCATAAAGAATATTCGGTTTTAAAAATTATATTAAGTAAAAAGATCAAAAGCTAAAAATTTCATGATCGCGTTGTATAAGTACCGCAATTCTACGAGGGTCACCTGTAGTTGTCTTGAATTGATAAGATTCTATGGTAATTATGTTATTTGAAAATATCTGGAAAAAATCGATCAAACAGGAATTTTTTGTTGTTGTTTTTTTTTTGTTGTAAGAATCTTTACGATAAACTTGTTTTGCAGCAGAGTTCTGGACAAAATACATTGACCGGGGATTATCTATTAAGACGTATGTTTGTTTTGCAAATAATTTTTCAAAGGTTCAATAATGCTTCTAATAATGATTCTAATAAAACAATCAAACGATTGAGATAGTATTCCTTACTTTATCTATCTACATACATAATATGGATAAATGTTGACTAAAAACGAAACTTTCAATAAATTTTTTTGGTCATTGCAAAAATTACCATAAATTACTATTAGACATGTTTCATAAATAATTTTACATACATACATATGTATATATATACCAAAGGTGGGGAATATATCAAGAGGGAACTCAGCTTTAATTCAATTGCGACAAATTTTCTTGTCGTTTTAGTTTAGTATCAGTAGAACCAGTAAAGAGTTGATCATCTACGATCAACACAAAAAAAAAAAAAAAGTTTATTAAAAAAAAAAAATTTAAAAATTATTCACTAATGGATATATAGAGAGGTATCGTAGTGGATATAGTGATCGATAGCACTTACGTTGTTCGGTTACTGTAATTTTATATATACCTCTCTAGTGGATCTTAATTATAATTTACTTGTTACATGAAAGTCGTGCAATTTTCGATACATATCACAAACGGAAGTTTTTCTTTTTTCAAATTATATAATTACTTGTTGCTTATTGTTAAATTATAATTTTGTATTTACAAAATTTATAAAAATATAATTAAAAATGTTTATTTTGTATGTTTATCAATTGTAAACGAAGTGACATTGCCGTCTAGTAATTATTGTTGATTTAATTTTTTTGTTGTTGTCCAGTTTGTTAAATATTTTTGTCGAATTTGTTAATTATTTTTCTCAACACTATATAGAACGTGCATATTCTTTCAAATATATCAGCAACATTTTCTGCATTTATTTTTGGCAAAAAGGTAAAAATTAGCACAACAAAAAAAATAAAAAAAAATTAAACGAAAGAATTTATTTGATTCCCACAATTTAATATTTAATTCAATTTAAACCGTAAATTAATCAAAATAATAAGTTTTTTCCGGCGACACACGCTTAGAATAAATTCTCTAGAATGACTCTTCTATGTTCTTTTTTATACCTAATTACCATACACGGTCTACTATTATTTTTCATTTTTCATTTTTCATTAATAATATACATATACATATATATATACTATATATCAAAATTAATTATAATCATATAAACTATAATTAAATTAATTCTATTATGACTACAATGTAATTCTAATTATAATTTGACAAGACTTATTTCAATACATTCTCAATTAAATTTCTAATTATCTCATTTCGGGAAATAACATTTTGTATTCAGTCATAGTTAAAAGGTTCAGAGTTGATTAGTTTAACCGCTGGTTATGTGATGAATGTCAGAAAATAAATAAGATTTTTGTTATCATTAGTAATGTAGATGAAGAGGTACAATACAATGTGAATGAGATTTTAGTTGGTGTAGTATTTAGTTTTGTTTTTTTTTTGCCTTATTCCATTTTATTGCTGAATGCATTTTCGATAAAAATTAAACATTATAAATAGGGATTTTAAAATTTTTCATTGATCATTCATAAAATTCATCTTAAATGTAGAGATACTGTAAGATAAACATTCAAATCTTATAAAATGCAGATTTAAATTTAAATTTCAAAATCAGCCAAATATAGATTTTTAGTTCATTTGTTTTTTTTTCTACGAAGAAACAGAGGCCTTAAGACCAGGGGCGGCTTGTGTATTTTGAAATTGGTGGGAGTTCTGTATCCATCCATAATTTACATATATACATAGAAAACAACACCTGTCTTTATTCATTGTTCAAGAATTCATTCAAACTACGGCAGACACAAGACCATAATGATAAAAACGCAATTATTCCCACCTAAATTCTAAATTCTAAAATAAATCAATTAAAACGTCATCGAATAACTCATCTATTGATGTACTCGTCGCAGTACACACGATCATATAGAGAGCAAAAAAGCGATTATTTCCCACACAAAAGAGAATTGCTATGGTTTGATCTATTAAGAAGATAGGGTGATTTATTTCAGGAGTTCTGCAGCACTGCAGCTGCTATGAATGGGACCGCGACTTCCTTAGATTGATCATGCCGGGTAAATTCTCTGTGAACGTATCACATAACAAAATGTTAGAACAACAAATTTCTTATAATAATGTCAAATATAACTAAAATTTTCATCGCTATGAATTTAGCTGAGATTTTAGCGTGAATTTCGTAACAAAAGCGAAAACGTTTCCAAATAAAAAACGAAAGGATTACGAAACGTATATTTCGTCGGTCGCAAAATTTATTTGCCTAATATTGGCAAATATTTCTTAAAAAGCTAAAAACACTGTCAAAAATTCTTAACGTTTCTTCTATCGAAATTATCGATACGTAAGTCTTAGTCGGCTATATGTTATGTTTCGACGAAATCCATCCCAGGAAATCAACCGTTCGAAACGTTTACACATTCGCAACGTTATTCAAAACAAATAAAAACGTAGAAAAAAATTCAAATCACAAGGGAACAACACAACACAAGGGACAAGGGAAAAGTAAAAATTGTATTCTTAAGCTATATCCATTCTTGTGTCTGTTATACTTCTCGATTTGAAGTCATTTTGAATTCTTCTGGACACTATCGATTTCTTATTTTTTTTTCTCCTCTACAATTTTAGACCAATATTTAACAAATCCTTTAAATGTTTAAACTGACACTTAAGTGATAAAATAGTGTCCTTTTTTAACTTAAGTACCAAGAAATTACTTTTGTTTTGTCCAACGAAATTGTAGACAAAAATATTAGTTTTTTTTTATTGCCGTTTATTCCATTGAACTGATCCAATACACATGAATAAATATTGTGTTTTCGTTTTTTATTTGAAATTCATGTTAATTTATTATAAGGTAAACACATTTTTTTTGATAAAATATTTATATTGAATACTTAAAACTTTAAAAAAACGTTTATAGTCATTTATAGCTTTGTCCGACACTGTAGGTTTTTTCAACCGTCCCTTAACAAAATTATTTATTTACAAATAGATTTTCTGGCATAACTTTTTTGAATATAGAAAGCAAATTCAGTTCGGACCATATTGTTCTTTTCAATTATTAGCTTTAAAATTAAATAAATCAATACAAAGATGCCATTTTTCAAACACTTAAACTTTATCAGATGCACATAGTATGCACAAGTAAATTAATTGTTTCAATATTTTTTTTAAATAAAAATTCACCTTCTATAGAATATGGTTGGATATTAGCCAGACACAAAATTCTAGTCTATAGCACTGAAGTACTAGTATTTGACGAAACGTTAAACAATATCAATTTCAATTTTCTATCTAAGAAACCATATTTACCGACAATATATTTAAATATAATCTATAATGAGCATGCGCTATGCACCAGAATGTTCTTTAGTATGGGTACGTTCAACGAGCTGGGGTTGCTATAAGATCTCTGAACTACGTGAAAATATTTATAATACCTACTCATTTTTCATTTACATAATTTTTCTTGGCACCTTATTTTTATTTGACACTTTAACAATTTTTTGATTTTAACAAGACTATCAGACCAATATAAAAAAAATTTAAAGCATTACGGTGTTGTTAACTCAATCAACAATGTAAAAAAATCATAACAACACCAACTCCAAAAAAATGTAATGAACGAAACGTATAGACTTTTAAGCATTTTCAAATTAAATGTACCAACAAAACCCGTAAATAAGTTATTTATTACCATAATTGGTTAAGTCAAATATTTTTCTTATAGGTATTATGGTTTTTTTTTTTTAATTACTTTTGCAACACGAAGTTGTGGTGTCGGTTTGGTTCTCATATTTTACAATTTATTATTTTATCATTGAATATTCAAAACTTAACTTTTATTAATGCAGGTAAAGGCAGATCTAATTTATAACGCCATTGCGAATCACAAAAAAACATTTTAACATTGCCCTCAAATCATTGGCATGATAATTTGGACTAAGAACGCACTTAAGTTTTTTGTTTCACTTAATCCAAAATTAAGATATACAAGGTGAAAACAATATTGCTTCAATCATGGTCGCCACTGCCATATTATTTGAACTTGATCGGTTCAAAGACAAAAAATTGATCATAAAAACAAACGTTATGTCAAAAATAGTATAATGCATAATGATATTGTAATTTTATGTATATTTTAGTGATCAATCTTATTGATCATATTTTGTTTCCATTGAATGATGCGTGACGATATTTTATAATATTTATTAACGACACAAGTTTTGTTTGCACAATCAATACTACTCGGTGTATTTAAATTTTAAATTAAATGAAGTGATTATGTGAAAGTTCTCTATAAAATAAATCATGCACATCATAATTATGAGTCGGTGCAAAATATTTATATACATAGATATAGTTATATATATATATATATATATATATATATACTCGTATATTGCAAAAGTTGCCAGGGGTTATATTAGGTTGATATTTTAATTTACTTATTACTTACACTATGACGATTTTTTTCACCAATTCCCATAAATTTTGCACTCTACAATTTGTATATTTGTTGCTAATTAATTTTCTATAATCATTGGCGTCCCATTAATTAAAGCATGGGGGATCATCACATACTTATATAGTAAATGATTTTCCTACAACCATTGTTAAATGAACTGAACAGGGGCGGATCTAGACAAAATCTTGGAGGTGGAATGCAGGATCCGCTTTAAGTAATTTAGCGCCTGAAGTAATTTTTTTAAAAAACGGCGCTCGAGCGGTTTCCGATAATTCCGATAATTTTGTTGTTGTTGTTGTTGTTAAAATCACAAAAGTCTGACGTAGTCCCAAAAGAATCCGGTGGGAAAATCTTGAGAAAATCAAGAAAGACGACGTTCTTGTAAGCTTTTTAGAGGAATTTCTTTACTTTTAATAATTAAAAAAAAACATTTTTTTCCGGTACTGTTGGTCTTTGCTACAGATCGTTACTACGAGTAAGGTAAAGTAGTAATAATTTTACGATTTGTATGGTGCCCGGGCATAATGCGCTACTTGCGCCATTTGAGAACCGGTCCTTTTTGGAGGATTTTTGATAAAAAACCGATTTAATGCACCACTCTCTCCTTTTGTTTCTGTTTTTGACTCGAAATTAAGGCTGTTCAACTTTCAGTAGTAAAGAAATTAGTTCAGTAAAAATCAATAGTCCAATATCTAAAGTTTCTATAAATTGATTTTGATGAAAATGGAAAACGGAATAAAAAGCCCGTTTTTTATTCACCTATCTCTGAATGTGTACTCTAATCTCTAATGCAAGTCCATACAACTCCAAGCGAAATTGGTCCCAATAAAGAATTTATTCCAGAAAATGTAGACGGTACTATTGATCTCAGAGCCCGTATTTTGTCGGCAGCTCAAAATGCCAATCAAATCGTAATAAATTCACTCAGGCACATGAGATTCGCTCATTATTTGGCATAAAATGCTTAAAATTCAAAATAACAGTAGTATTTTTATACAGTTTGAAAATCATATCTTTAGTATTAAGAAAGTTCAAAATTGGGTCACTTTTTAAAAAACGGCCAAGATATTCTGTGAACAACCAATTTTTTTTTTTCATTTTCTTCCATCAGAAAGTTTTTTTTTTTAAAAAATTGTCCTATGATGACGGGATCAATAATTCTCACGAGCCGCCACTGATCTCTATCGTATTCGATGAATTGTGAAAGAAATGTAATAATTATCGATGATGGTTGCTGGTCGCAATCGTTGGTGCTAAAAAGTTTAAAATCACTAAATAAATATTCTGATTTATTTAATTTCGTACAAAAATATGGAAAAAACACATAACATTTTTGAATCATTCAATTTTAAAACAGATTCTAATTTAAATATTCAACACTTTGTGACGTCAAAGAATGATTTGAGAAAATTTAAATATTTGCAATTTGCAACTAATTGTATATTATGTATATGTATGTAGGTACCAAATTATAAAAACAAAGTGTTAAACAATCAAATAACATCATGTACAATGTACATACATATTTGTGCTTGCTAAATTAAGACAAAATAAAACAAAAAAAAACATTACAAAACACGTTTCAAAAATCATTAAAAATTTATTATCATTGCTAAGTTAAATACTACTGACAAATTATGTACCTCTAACTATAGGTAAACAAAAAAAAACAATAAAATATTTATTTATTGATAAAATCAACATTTTTTTTTTCTGCAAATAATATTTCACTGTAATGCCCAAGCAATATTATAATTTAATTATTACTGTTGTTAAGCTTCCTTCAACAAATTGATATTAAAAAAAAAAAAAAAAAACAAATCACGAAAAATATAATTAGGTAATTTAACTGCCGACTACATTACACTACATAATATATATATATAGAGATAAATGATAGATGGACTGGACAGTAATCATCAAACAACAACAAAAAATCATGAGAAAATAGTTATTTGACAAAAAAATAAAAAATATAAAATCAATGTAAAATGAAAAGTTTAAATGCGCGCCATTTCGTTAAAATTTTAAAAAAGATCAAGGTTGCCAGTTGCAGATTACATATATGTTCCATCATTAAATTTCAATTAATCACAGCACATCATGAATATTGCATTACGATACCACGATTATGTATTGTCTGTCTATGTACTTTTCTATTATAAAAAGACATACTATACATAGATTATTTATATACTCGTATGTACGACAGGTAGATAATTTTGTTTTGTCATTTTGTACATATATAAAACATATCGTTGTCGTTAGTTAATTAAGTACAATCGTGAATTCATTAGATTTGCTTCCTAATTACGTAATTTGGAAATAATAATGTTTTATTGATAATTCTCACTAGTTTCAGATTTATACATGAAATGATCAAATTTTTCTCCTCCCCAAACAGAATTTTTTACTACACGATTGCATATGTTCTGGTACTTGAATCGCATTTGGAATTTATACATCTCTGCTCGGTGGTATTGCGTGATGTCAATTATTATGCTTATCCTATAGAATTGTTGTCATCTGCCTATTTTTCTCTTTTCATGACAGCAAAAAAATCTGGCCCAGTTAATTATCATTATTTTCATTTACGAAACGCCACTGTATGACATACATTTTTCGAGGCTGGTAGAGTTAAACCGAGCCCGTAAATCTTCTCGAAAAACCTTTCGACAGTATCTATCTGTTTTCGGTCACAACCTATAGGCCATGCCACACGCTATTGTCATTGGGCACCCAAAACAGGTTTTATCGGCAAGACGTAAAAAGGAGGTAAAAGATAAAATTGCCTATAAAACCTGTTTTGGGCGCCCAATGACAACAGCGTGTGGCATGGCCTATAGGTATGCACTATCACTATAACCTCCTGGGTGTGTAGAATGACTCTTTAGTGGTGCCACAATGCAGAAATCAGCTCTGTAGGATTTTTTAATAAAATTGTCCGGATAACATGTCAATTTATTAGGTACATATATGACAGTTGGTAACAGTAGTGAATGGAGTAACCTTGAATGTAGAATGCAACACGTTCAACTTTGGATGACTTGAAAGAGGTTTTTTTTTATTATATTCAATTAGTTATATTTCCAAGATCAAATATTAAATAAAATCTTAATTTTGAACCATTGACTGTTTTAATATTTAAACATATGTAAAATGGTTTCTTAAGTTTAATAAAAAGTTGCTAAATTATTTAATTTATTATGCAGAATTAAAAAAATGTTGAGGATCTCTGTGACAATACAAAATTACAATTATTTCGTCCGTTATTGTTTTGAAATATCTGCAATAGGATTTTGTAAGGCAAACGTCAACGCGAACACTTCACTTTCGCCATAATTATGTAGTAAAACCACGTAAAACGTACCTCTTTGGTTCTATTTGCAGTTTAATTAAAAATCAAATAAGACAAATTGCATTTGCCTTCCGATTTGTATGCAAATGGATGTTCAAATACTCATGTGTTAGTTGAATTAAACAAAATAGAAATAACAATTAGGTACGGTTTTGTTAAAAAAACTAAATAAGAGGTCGACACATATGGGCGTACACCAAGATTTGTTCTAATCAGTCAGATCCTAAACGGCAGTTATTTGTTATTTCGACTGTGTATTTGTGCAATTCCAAACCGTCATTCTCGCACAGTGATTCTACTAGATTATTAGAACTAAGGAACTAGAAAAAGGTTTTATACTTTGGTCCAATTTGCACTTAATGATTAAAAAAAACATTTATTCAGTGTGAGCAAAAAAATGTTCAATGGAAGAACAGGAAGAATGATGTTTATCGACCTCACTGCGAAATACTTGAAAACCATGAAAATAATAGAAAATTGATTGTAGCACCGCAGTGGTCGAGTTTGGAATTTTTTGGTCTATTAGAAAAATGCCTATTTTCTTATTATCTATAACTTTGTTCTTATCCATTTTTCTTTACAACAAATAAATATTTAATAAATCCAAAACAAATGACAAAATACTTAAAAATGATATACAATCGATTGTAGCACCATAACGGTAGGTCATGGAACTTTTTTGTCTATTGAAGAAATCTGTAATTTTTTATTCTCTATAATTGTTATCATATTCATTTTTTATCTATTCCGAATATATTTCAAGTAAATAAATAATTTATACCGGTCCAAGGTGTATAATCAATTTTTTTTTTTGGACCAAGGTACATGCCTTCTCTATTTGCTGCATACTTTCTCAAGAAAATTATGTCTTCAGTGAATATCAATTAACACACACATTTGTTGAACGTGATTTAATCCGCTTAGGTAACTTAAATGTGGAACAAAAATTCTATTAAATTGACCCATGAAATGTGGGTCTAAATACCGGAGTATCTTCCCTCAACTTATATGTAAGGTTCAAGACCTTATCCCTACCTATTAATGTATGTATGTATATGAAGATTGAATTCTGTCACGTAATGCAATGCATCTATTGCAATTCTCTTAATAATAAGCTATAAAGGTACGAGTACATTGAAGTCTTTAACTTCATTTTATACTTTGTAATTATGTAAATTGTAGATGCTCATATTTATGTATAATAGAAAGTTCAAGTTTAAAATAGTTTTAAACTAAATTGGAGTAGATGAATATTTAAATTAAATTGTAAAATTAAAGCTGTCAGAATTTATACTTCTGGCAATAAAATTGCTTTGAAAGACTATTAGTTTTGTAGTTATATTATTTATGACCTAATCTGATG
>JANSTT010018412.1:0-13895 GCA_026745375.1 Platyura marginata
CATCACTTGCTTTGATGCAAACCGGTTTGCATCAAGAATCACTTGAGTAATGACAACACTGTGTGGCATGGCCTAATTGATGTTAGAGATGCTAGAACTGTTGACGTTTTCGGGAGGGGATGCTAGACTTTTTAAATTCTTAGTTTTCTTTAATTCTTAATTTTCTTTAATTATTACTTTAATGGGGGGGAATCCATCTTTTATTTTAGTTTATTTTAAATTTAATTTTTTTTGTTTAAAAATTCGATTGAATAAATTACTGGTTACTGGTTCCTTATTGGATTTAATGTTTTTCTACTTTTTACATATGGGATTATAGATACCTAAAGGTGCTAGACTAGGATGTTTGTAATTCAATAAGGGCTAGTTTCTCTATGTATCTAACATTAAAATTGAAAGAAATAAATAAATATTGGAATCGACGGTAGAACCTTAGTGAGTTTTCATTAGTCTGAAACAGCTAGAATCGACAAAATAAAGAAATTGGGCCAAACGTCAACTACAACGTACATATTTGCCAATTTTTTACCAAGGCAGCTCTAATTGCCGAGTTAGTCCGACTAACCGTTAGTGTTATTGTTTTGTTGTCGCACTATCAAATCCAAAATTACAGATTATGTTCGCACAGTAACACAAAAATTCAATTGATCCATTATTGTCATCCAGGTATGTATCTACTGTACTCTGTACGTTAGTGGAAATAAATAAATTTTGTTGAAATAACTTCTGATTTATTCAAGGTAGGTAGCATTAGTTAAAATGTACAAATATAGTATCTAATGGTTACACATTGTTTTCTTCTTTTTTTTGTTTCTATTTATATAAACATTTAACATTTGAAATTAGGAAGAAAAATAAATTAACAAACAATTTTGGTTTTTGTTTATATTTAGAATTTACTCTTCTTATATTTGTATTTTTAGATTTTATTTTTATGTATTTATTGTATATGTAGAAAAAAATTTTGAATTTATTTTTATTATTATTATTTTAATTGTTTTTTTTTTATTTATTTTTTTTTTATTTATTTATTTATATTTATTTATGTATTTTCTTTAGTAACAATTTTTTAAAATGCAAACATTATTAGTTTTAGTAAAGATTTTTTTTTTTTTTTTTTAAATAGATTTTTCTTGTGTTTTCTTTTTATGCTTTTTTCTTGTATGTTTTTTTTTTTTTAATTATTAGTAAATTCACCTATTTGACAAATTTTTGTTTTGTAAAAAATGTTTATACTCAATAATAATGGATAGGACTAGACTTTAAATCGCTGTAACAATATATTCTTTAGAGATGTGGCCAAACATCAATAAAAATAATACTAAAATAATGTACCTCTATATGTATGTGTATATTGATGATTTCTGTTTGATTGATTATAAATCCTTTCTATTATTAAATTTTTTTTTTTTTTTTATTCTTAACAATTTTTAAACTATTAAGGCAGGAAAGATTATAATACATTTTAAGCAATGAATGAGAGAGAAATACATATACATAATAAAAACTAACAAAAATGGTGGTCAAAATAAATTACTAAAAATATTTAAAAACAAAAATTTAACAAAATGCAGTTTATTTGGTACTGCAAAAAAAAAATAAGTAGACAGTGTATACTTCTTGTAGGTACTAGAGATGATTGTTAATAAAGTGTGTGATTATAGTAAATGGCTAATGATGGGCAAACAATTTAAACGTAACTAATTAATAATTTCAAATTAAGACAAACATCATTTAATTAAACTTTTAAACTTTAAATGTCCGACTCGTTATTGAAATGTCAGACGGTCTGCATTCTACAACTTTACAGAGAATTTCTCTTAATTCAAATTGTAAATGATTCAAATAAAATGGCGGACACCTATTCAACATTCCTAAACGAATTTAACATAAAATTTAAACGACACCATTTTAACAGTTTGACCTTGGCCATTGCCAAGTAGTTTATTTTATTTTGTTATTTTTGAACTTCCTTGTCTAATTCAATTTTCGTTATAGAAAAATTCACATTTCTGCCCTTGTCCCCTGGATATATTTTATATATATATACGATATCCAGCGCAGATCCGTTTACTTTTGTGACATCTGTGCTGGACACCCCTGCATAATGATATCTAGCACCTAATACTAATTAATATAATATTCAATTCAAGTCGATATTTTTAAAAAAAATGGCCGTTATGCATCACTGCGGTGTCATATTTATCAACAAACAAAAAATGGCTGCTAATTAATTTACGAAAATTCCACAACGATGTGCTTTAAGTTAGATATTTTTGTACATGGGGGTCGTATAGGAGTAAACGACCCTTTACAAATTTCGATTCCAATTTATTCACCTCCAAAAACTAAAAACCATTTGGATTTTTCCAAATTTCCTACAAAAAATGTGTGCGAAAGGGGGTGGAAGGGTTGAAGGGATTTTGCATACATTTGCAATACACGGCCGCTTGATGTACATAAAAAACCTACACTGGAAATTTTAGGGCGCATACTTCGAGTTATCATGTTGGCGAGCGATCGCACTCAAGAATAATTTCCTTTTTCTACTATTAAAAAAGAGTTTGTTAATCGAGCCCTAAAAAAAAATTTATTCCTTGAAATTGGTAGTATGGAAATGGTAACATCAAATACAAGATGGCGCCGAGTTTTTATTAACATTTTTTTTCCTTTTAGATTTAACCAACAAAATAAAAGAAACGAAATGCAGATTTCCTCATTTTTCTTCTTTTTTTTTGAATAAATATTTTCATGGCCGCCATTTCGCTAATTTTACTGTTCCTGTCTAATTATCATGATGTTTGGGACGAAATACGAACATAAATTTACTATTACCACACAATTTATAAAAAAAAGAAATTTAGAAAAAAAAAAGAAAAACCCGACGAAAATATTCAACAATAAAATTTTACTTACACGTTGTTGATTTCTTGGGCGCGTCCAATTCAAAATCTTTGCTTTTTGAGCAAATTTCACAAATTCTCTTTGAGCTAGGATTTAAAAATGTACAAAACTTACATGCCCATTCCATGGATGCAGTGTCCATAGAATATCGAATTCTATGGCCATTTTCTTTATTGTGTTGGGTTTTGCTATGTTGCTTCGTTTGTTGTTGGTGTTGTTGCTGCTGATGTTGTTGCTGTTGTTGTTGTTGTTGTTGTTGTTGGTGTTTTTTAACAGTTCCAGTCTTTTGATGGTCTTTTTCGACATCCGGAGAGTGGTGATAATTATTAATATTATTTGATAATGAACTATTGTGCAGCGATTTAGCCGATTGTGTTACTTTGGTGTTTCGTTTTTGTACATTTTGATTTGGTATTATTGTTGATGTTGATGGCCGATGGTCAATTTTTCCATAACCATTTTCTTTACTATTTCCATACGGTTCCGGTGGCTTTATCGTCATTATCTCAACTGTTCCATTAACATTGTTACCATTTTCCGAATTCCAAACGATTTTCTTGTCACCATTACTACCAGCACCACCGCCGCCGCCGCCACTTGGCACCGGATTTAAATCAAGTCCCTGCATATACAAATCACCGCGTTCACTTAAATCTTTATTGTAACCCTGACGCTCCAATGTCTTATAAACAAAATTCCATGATTCATACGAACCGACACCATCCTGATTCTTATTCGATACCGTTTTATTGTAGTCGACATCCTCATAGCTAAAATCGGATGCCCGAGAATTTCTCGATTCATTTATATTGATATGATCGTCCTCGAAGTCGGCAAGAATTTCGGCATTCTTCTTATATTTCTCGACTATTATGTAGGCTTTTTTACCATCCGCTGGTCTACTGTACAAATGATTTTCATCCCCACCACCACCACAACCACCATCGACATCCATCGATTGCTTTTTTGCTACCACATAATTATTGTCACGTGACGTTGCCTCAATATTAAAACTTTGTTTTACACATTTCGCATATGTATCCGGTTCATCGGGATGATATCGTGAATATATTCGTTCCGAATGGACACTCGGTTCTGCTGGCATGGTTCGATACGGTTTTCGGTCATAGTAATCCGTTTTTAAATTGCCAACACTGACGGATGGCTGGGTAACTGTAGGCCGATCATCCAAATCGATTAAACGATCTAAACAAACATTATTGTGATGTTTACCGATTGTCTTACCATGATAATTAGCTGCTGCTGCTGCTGCTGCCGCTGCGGATGATGATAATGATGCTGATATTGGATTACCGGTTATGTCATCGGCTGCTAACTCACAAAAATGATTCGATGAATTATTACGATTTACATTGGTAGCACAATCATGACAATATGATTCGGACACAGCAGATCGTTGACCATACTCAACCGGCGGATATGACGGTTTACTATGGCAACATTCTGACGTCGAATTTGTTGTTGTATAGAATCCACCGTTACATGTACCATTCGATGGATTGGAAGGATTTGGATTTGTTAGCAAATGATTTGATATACTATATGGCAGTGCACATCGACTGCCCGGAATATTATAGAAATTCTGACAACTTTGATAGCCATCGCCAACGTAATCGCACGATTGTCGATTGTTCTCGTAAAATGGATCGAATGTTGGATATCTGGTTGGATTGTGATCGCTGTAGTGTTCCAATGATTTTGAATGTGGCAACGTTAATGGTAATTGGCCATAATTGTATGATTGTGGTTGTCCGTTGTGGACGTTGACGTTATTGTAAAAATTTTGTTGCGGATGTAAACTGCAACCGTTATGTTGTGGTGGATGTTGAAAATAATTATGAGGTGTTTGTTGTTGTTGTTGCTGCTGTTGTGGTGTTGGTGGTGGTGGTGGTTGTGGTTGTTGATGTTGATGATGACTTGAACAGTTATTGTATATATTTGGTGGAATCGAATTATAGCCATTTTCTGTACATACAAAAAAAAAATTTGTTTAATTTACTTGACGTCGTCAAATATTGCATTGTTCTGCTGCAAATACCTTTATCGAGACTGACAGCATGCTGTCGTTTATAAACGTTCAGGGATATTGCCTTTATTGCATATAATTCATCGCCTAAAATAAATACCAAAGTTAAATCAATTTATTCTTAAGGTACGTTCAAACGATGTGTTCATATTTGAGTAAAATTTTTGTCACAAACGTTTTCATATCGCATTTGAATCAATTACTTACTTAAATATGCCTCTCTAAAGCTTAAAATACTACTCCATGATGGAGAAATTTTCTTTTTAATTAAGCCACAATAAATCTCGTTCATAATCTAGAAAAAAAAATGTATGCGATAAGAAAATAACAAGAAAATCTTATTTCCTTAAACAAACCTGACACTCAACATAAGCCGTCATCGCATCCCTAGATACATTCGACACTTGATCTGGACAAATTGGTCCGACCAACACTAACGTTTGATTTGGCAACAATTTATAGCCCATTTCGATAAATAATTTTTCCGCATCCTTTAAATTTGATAGAATTTCATGCTGATAAAATCCTGAATACATCTATGAAAAAAAAAAAAAAAAATTTTCTTAATTCCCAATCCATCGAGAGCCCGTAAATTTCAACAGGAATTACCTTTATCGTTCTGTATTCCTTTCGCCATGGTTTCGTAAATAAATTATTTGCATACTGACTGATGGACTCGAATCCAATTAAGGCTTTGCATGCGGAAAAATCTCTCATTTGCATAATGGACACTTTTAATATTTGTGACGTAACGGGTAGAAAAAATTTACGATCCTGCTGGACCAAACAGAGGAAATCTTTCAGACGACCTTCGAGTTTTTTTCGTCGATCTAATTTTTCCATATTTTCATCAGTTTCTAAGTATTTCCAGTGTAAATCGACGATGTCATCCCAGACTTTTGACAAAATATCCGATTGCATGTTGGTCATGATTCACTAAAATATAAATTTTTATAGTAAGTCAATTAGTAGACCGGGATCTATGGCTGGAAATCAAATATTAAGTTTTTTTTTCTTCTCGTACAGAGTTTGAACCTTGAGCCGAGTGGGTCGGATTCCACTGAAAAATGTATGTCTAGGCTCTAGGGCATCATTTCAAGGAATAACTGCTAGTTGTCGATTCAAATGTTAAAGAATTTGTGAAATTTGGCAATTGGAGCGTTTTTAATTGAAATATTCCCGAAAAAAGCTCGGATTAGGGTTGATTGTGTGACCGCTAGCATCTACACATTGTAAAAAAAAAAACTTAAACGCTAAGAATGCTCTTTGAGCACGCCAAAATATACACCACGTTGTAGTGCTCTAGGAAGAAGAAGAAGAAGAAGAATTAGTAGTATTTTTGTGGTATGGAAAATATGGTTCCGAGTCACAATGGAAAATCGACTTTCTAGGATTTTATAGTCAATTTAAGCCTAGAATTGTGTTTAATTATAAAGTGCCATCGGACATCCACAATTCTATTCCTTACTATTATTTCAGTTATTATGGCAGGACGCTAGACATTTTATATGATTGAGCATCTTGAATATTTCACATCCAGTGGTTTCACATCCAATGTCCTGCCTAGGCTTTTGAAGTATTTGTTCAATGTAATTACATCATCCATCTTTAGTGGGAGAATTCATTTTAACTTCTAAGACGTGTCGCAGTGCCTCAGCACCGATTCACTAAACCCTAGAGTTTTAATGGTGTAACATTTGTTGCTTTCAAATTCTCGATGCCATATAGAAGAACTGAACTGACATTTAATCCGGAAAATATTCATTAGTTTTTTCTATAGATTTGTAAAAAAAAATAAATTTGGACGACTTCACTGGGCAGGACATGTAGCCAGAATGGATGCAGAAAGAGTACCTAGTCGATTGCTGAACACCATATCGGAAGGTTGAAGAATACAGGGTGGCCAATAAAAACGGTGGTTAGACACCATAAACAGAGATGCTCGAATCCTGGGTATCGTCGACTGGCAGACATTAGCTCAAGACTTCAAGAGATGGAGGCAGTATTTGAAAGACGCCCAATCGCACTGTGGGATGTCTGACATATAAGATTTGTAAAACAAATTCTTAGCATTCTAAATGCTTTTCTGATTTTCTGGATTCGGCTAGTCACATTTGAATTTTATTTCTCCCTCTTCTATTATTACATTTTACAGATAGCAATATTCCTCCACATTTCTTTCTTTATATGAACTATCTGTGGAGATTTCCAGTTCATTTCTGTATGATTGCAGTTTGCATTAATAGTTTAGCTAGAGCCCATCGATATGTCAGACAACACTTGTCTAATCAGTCAACTATTATGCTCCACTTTTTACTAACTAAGGAAGGGTGGAGATTTCCCGTTTGTTCTTACAGTCTAGTTTGAAGTATTTTTCATGATCTCTAGAAGATCTTCGCTTGATGACAGTGAAAACGAAAATAACCAGAAAGTAGCTCATGGTCGCTAAATCCATTTACGCCTCTTTATAGCTAGGTACGTTTAGAAGAGATGTTTGATATCTTCTTGAGATACGATGTGATCTATTTGATTCTCTATCCTAGTTCTTCCTGCTAGTATCAATTGTTGTGTGGGAAGGATAGATGATAGCTTTGTATCGAGGTATTCATAGCAAAGTTCTTAGGTTCCAGGTTCCAAATCTTCTTTTAATTTATGTGACAAAAGTCGTTTTCGGTTGATTTAGACAATTTTTTTTTTATATTCTTTAGAAATATACAAATATGCAAGTGGAAGAAGTGGAGCGATATTTAGTTACTTCGATTGAAAGTGAAAAATGTATTTAGTATCAATAAAATCGAACATTATGCACAAAGATAAAGTATTTAGAGGTGGCGTAATCTTATCAACTTACATACAGAGATATTAAAGACAAATAAATAAGGAAAACCCAAAGATCTACTTTGGTATTAAATTAACAAAATTCACTTACTCAATCTTTGTAATTATACGCCTATACTTATAAATAACTCCTAATTTACGCATATAATTATTTAAAAAAAAAAAAATAAAAAAACATCTGCAATCGGTTGCAGGTTTTAATCAGATTGGAATGTAGATATAAATTCCATAGGATATTTTAGCGATGGGGCAGTGTCCAACAATCTACATTTCTACAAGATTGTACATAGTCGAATAGCAAAAACGACCCCATCCACAAGCGAAATTAATAAATCAGGAAATCCAAATTTTTGTGAATACATTTGCGTATCTAAATATAAATATAGAATAAAAATAAACTTTTGGACGTACCTCAAAATTGGAACACTCAACACGGATATATTGCAAGTGGTAAAAATGTAAAAATATAATAACAGCACCAATTGATCACTTCAATATGATCAGGAACATTTTCTATGCATAAAGATTTACTATTATTGCCGATAATCACGATCAATTGATTCGTTTAGGATACAATTTTTACAAAAAATATTCGATTTCACTTTTTCTTCCGTAAATTTTTTACTCTCTGTTCCGTCATTTAGCAGTGCGACATTTTTTGTTGTTCATCCATCGAAAATGACCTTTGAAATGTCAAAAAAATGAATTTTTTCAAATAATTCAGTTCAGTGACGTTTTTCATAAATGAATTCAATTTAATATGGATTAATCGTATACTGATAGGAAATATGTAATAGAGTTTTAGTTAGTAGAATACCACCGATAATTTTATTGATGCATAATGGATATTTTCATGAGAATAGATTTCATTTTTGACCATATTTCATTTAAATTTAATTAGAAATATATAATATTACGTAATTTTATATAAGTAACTTCTCCATTACATACTTATATCAAATTTTCTTTTAAATTACGGCGAAAAAAATAATGAAAAACGGCGACGCATTGACATGCACCATCTATCTAACATTACACTTCCTAGTTCAGTTGTCGCACTCAACTTGATCAACGTTGTCGGTGTCAGTGTAGTAGTATTTAAGATTTTCGCACCGTCTGTTCAGTCCAGCCTCCATTTTTGTTAAAAGTTCATCAAATAAAATTGAAAAATGTCTCTAATGACGTTGCGATTAGCCAGCTCTGTGGCCCGTTCATTACCAAAAACAGCCGCACAGGTATTTAATTAATTAGAATTACCAGTAGAAATTGTATTTGCTGTAGGAAAATATTTTTCGCTGTTTTTCTCGGGGTTTTTTTTTTCGTTTTTGGTCAAGAAGTCCCATTAAAGTGACGTGCCGGATAATTTTGTTTGATATCTTTTATTTTAATCCAAGAAATGAATGAATTTTGTTACAATTGCAGTTTGGAATTGATGTATGCCAATATTTTAGTTGATTTTATGAGTTTTAGTTGGTTTTATGTAAGAATTCTGTTACGCAACTTGTACGGTGAAAAAATTGTGTTATGTAATGGATGGCCAAACTGGGTGAAGGTGGAATTGATTTTTTGACGGGAAAAGTTTTGGACGTTTTTTTTTTCATACTAAATGAAGTAGGCACTTCCCAACGCATTTAAATAAATTCCGCGGCACATTATGTAAAACTATAAAATATTGACGAAAAAAAATACTGCATCGATTTAATTTAATTATCCTAGCCCTAATCCTTTTTCGAGGGTTCGCGACTACACTGGTCTACTGATGTAGGCTTTTTTCCATTTAATATTTAATGCATTGATGTAGGTTTTGTAGGGGTAACATTTATCACTTAAGAGACTATTGTCATTTTTGTTTTATACAATTTGAAGGAAAAACTGTCTGTGTGGATGATCAAAAGCGCATTTCCTGTCTTTTGTACAATCGCAAGGTCATTGATTTTTAGGAATTTTTTTTCTCATTAAAAGTTAATAAATGGTTTGACTAATTAAAAAAAAATTAACGAAAACATTAATTGTGTCAATGAAAACAATCCCCACGCAGATATTGATTTTCACAGAGACTATCTTTTCATCGATTTTATAGCATTGATCACTACCTCTGCTTGTCTTGAAATTTGGACTTTTCTCTTAGCCTTATAATAGGCAACCATTTTAATTTATTTTCCTCCGTTCTACTATTCGTTCTTTAATTTACAGATTGCTGCTAAGGCTGCCTATCCAGTTACCTCTATAGCTGCCCGTAAATTGCATATATCATGTACCCAACGGGCTGCCGAAATTTCCTCCATTTTGGAGGAGAGAATTTTAGGCTCAGCACCAAAAGCTGATTTAGAAGAAACCGGTCGTGTACTAAGCATTGGTGATGGTATCGCTCGTGTTTATGGTTTAAAGAACATTCAAGCCGATGAGATGGTGGAATTCTCATCTGGGCTAAAGGTTTGTTTTTGTTCTAAATTAATTTGGATGTGTATGTCTCATAGAGGTGTTTTTCTAATTTAGGGTATGGCGTTGAATTTGGAACCCGACAATGTTGGTATTGTCGTATTCGGTAATGATAGATACATCAAGGAAGGTGATATCGTTAAGCGTACTGGTGCCATTGTTGACGTACCTGTTGGTGAAGAATTGTTGGGTCGTGTTGTTGATGCTCTGGGTAATCCAATTGATGGTAAAGGTCCACTGGGTACCAAACAAAGATTCCGTGTTGGTACAAAAGCTCCCGGTATCATTCCACGTGTAAGTGTACGCGAACCTATGCAGACAGGTATTAAGGCTGTAGATTCATTGGTGCCCATTGGTCGTGGTCAACGTGAATTGATCATTGGTGACAGACAGACTGGGTACATTGATTTGACAGTGTGGAACTTTATTTTTGCTCATTTGCCAATTTTTTTTTAGTAAAACTGCTCTGGCTATTGATACCATCATCAATCAGAAACGTTTCAATGAAGGTTCAGAAGAATCAAAGAAATTGTACTGTATTTACGTTGCTATTGGTCAGAAACGATCAACTGTTGCCCAAATTGTAAAGCGATTAACTGATAGCGGTATGTTCATCGATTTATTGTGTTATTGCCATAATATTTACAAACGATTTTCTTCTAGGCGCTATCAACTACACAATTATTGTCTCAGCTACCGCTTCCGATGCAGCCCCATTGCAATACTTAGCCCCATACTCTGGATGCGCTATGGGTGAATTTTTCCGTGACAATGGCAAACATTCATTGATCATCTATGACGATTTATCCAAACAGGCCGTTGCATATCGTCAAATGTCTCTGCTATTGCGTCGTCCACCAGGTCGTGAAGCCTATCCCGGTGATGTATTTTACCTTCACTCCCGTTTATTGGAACGTGCCGCCAAAATGTCACCAGCTCTTGGTGGCGGATCGTTGACTGCATTGCCAGTTATTGAAACACAGGCCGGTGATGTGTCTGCCTACATTCCGACCAATGTAATTTCCATTACCGATGGACAAATTTTTTTGGAAACTGAATTGTTCTACAAAGGTATTCGTCCGGCTATTAATGTCGGTTTGTCCGTATCACGTGTCGGTTCGGCTGCCCAAACCAAAGCCATGAAACAAGTAGCTGGTTCCATGAAATTGGAATTGGCACAGTATCGTGAGGTAGCCGCTTTTGCACAATTCGGTTCCGATTTGGATGCAGCCACACAGCAATTGCTTAACCGTGGCGTTCGTCTTACTGAACTGTTGAAACAGGGACAATATGTACCAATGGCTATTGAGGAACAGGTAAGCTGATTCTGTTGTCAATTTTTGTTGGGGAGCAATATTTAACGTTAATTTATAATATGTAATAGGTTGCTGTCATTTTCTGTGGTGTCCGAGGTTATTTGGACAAAATGGATCCCACCAAAATCACAAAATTCGAAAAGGAATTCTTACAACACGTTAAGACAAATGAATCGGCATTGTTGAAACAAATTTCGACCGATGGTCAAATTACCGATGCTTCAAATACTAAGCTTAAGGATATTGTTATCAAGTTCTTGAGCACATTCACACCTTAAACGTGGAACTAAATGTGAACCAACAAATATTAATTGTATTTTTATTTCAATAATTGTTAAAAACTGCAGAGGACATTTTTATTAGAGACGGCCGAGTAAAGTTTAAATCTACGAAAACATTTTCAAATATAATGCGAAAGTCTTTAGAGAGTCAGATTCGATTACTTTTTTATTTTAAAAAGTAAAAATACACATAAAAAATAAATAAAATTAAAAATTAAAGAAAAATAAGTTTTTGCATCGCCAATAGGACAGTAATTTTAGCGCTGACAGCAAATATTTACTTAGCCTGTTTTAGTGCGCTTCTAGTGTGGATCGACATCATCTGAACAGTTCAAAAGTTTTTTTTTTACTCTAAAAGTATACGGCACCGGAATATAAAAATGAATCGGTAAGTATTTAAGTGACGTATGTTGGTTAAAGTTCGCAATTTATTTAATTAATTTTTGCGTTTAACCCTAAACTGCATGAATTTCTGTATTTCATTAAAATAATTATATTTTAATGGCAAAAGACAAATTAAAACGGAGAATTAATAAAAAAAATCTAAAAACATCTCGGAGGGAAATAAGCACTTGTGATACATAAAATGTTATGGCCTTTATCTATTGAAGGGCACCTAGAACTTAACCCTACACTGCATGAATTTCTATATTTCATTAAAAAAAATTATATTCTAATAGAAATTTTCCTCAGAGAAAATTAATAAAAAAAAATCTAAAAGCATCTGGGTGGGAAATAAGCACCTGTAATACATAAAATGTTATGGCCTTTATCTATTGAAGGGCACCTAAAAAAAATACAAAGACGACTCGTAGAGTAGTTGAATTGTTGTTCTATTTCGAAGAACATAATAGGGAATGCGTTAAATTTTATTTGGCTAAAAATAATTATTCGTTGTACTAGATTTGACAGAAAATAAAAAGTGCATCACCAGTGATACATCATGCAGTGTAGAGTTAATGTTTTAACCTTCCCATGGACACGGTATTTACACGGAAAAATATTTCTATTTTTATTTGTGAATATCTACGTCAATTGTTATCAGGTCTGAAAACCACTCAGTGAAATAAATTTCGAGTTCTTCCAGAATTAAAAAAAAAAAAATAGGGATGGTTTAATAAGATTTTGATAATGTTTTTCTACTTTTCCGCTCAAATGGACAGTATTTACCCGATTTCATGTATTTTTTACGTAATATTTGATGATATCTGTAGCGTATGGGTACATCAGTGGCAAAGCCACCATCTTGGGACTATGTATTTAAAAAAAAAAAAACTTACATAATTTTAATGGAAGAAAATTGGATGTTCACCGAACATCTGATCGTTTTTTCGGCGGATTTTTAAAAAGTGACACAATTTTGAACTTTTTTAATGCTGCAAAAATATGATTTTGATTTTGTACTTTTATATTATTTTAAATTTCCAGCATTTTTTTGGGAAATCAAATTTTTAGTAAAAAATTAACCCTTAAGGGGTGAACTTTTTCAAAAAAATTTATTTTAAGTTTCAAAATCATTGGGTGAACATGTGATTTTTGTTTTTCCATTTTCTTCCATTAAAATGACGTAAGGTTTTTTTTTTAAATAGTCCCATGATGGTGGGATCAATAATTCTCAGGCTTCTCCACTGGCGGTACATACATAACAGTTTCTATTATGAAGCCCTTTCTAGGGCCGCATTGTTTTTTTTTTGGGCATTAGGGGTTAATTAGGTTGTAGTTAGTAGTTAACGTTAGGTGATACTATAGCCATCACACTCGCTCGTAAACACTAGTTCCTAATGTGAAACTTTTGTATAACGTGCACCGGAGCTGGATGGGAGTGGGGGAACAAGATTTATCTCTATATTCCGATTATATTGCGAGTAAATGAAGTGCCAAAAAATGGTTACCCATCTCCACTGTACCTTTTTTGCTTTAAAACCAGTAAAGAAGGAAAAAATGGATACGCCGATTATAATATACCCGTATGCGTACTTGTTACAAATTTGTCCGTGTCTATTTTGTCTGTACAATAAATATAATTGGGTAAATTGAATACAAATTGAATAAAAATCCTAGAAATGACAT
>JANSTT010018414.1:0-56097 GCA_026745375.1 Platyura marginata
AAACCAATCCAAAGTTCTGAATAGAATAAAAAATTCACCATACGATCTCAAAATCCACACAAAAAATAGACATTTCTATGTTACATTTCTGAGAAATTCGCTAACAAAAATTGGATTCTAAGTAATGTAACAGCGATAGGCACAGCCATCCACAGCCTATGCACACGGGCATTGCATTGGTTAGGCTCGCATTATTTCGCCGCCTGCCGACACACTATGTGTGTATCACAATGTAGTAGATAGTATGTAGTATATGAGACGAAGTAAATAAGAAACACAATAACCATAGAACACAAGATTATCTATAACAAATTTCTAGTTGTCCGGACTATCGAGTACAAAATTTGTAAGCAGTGTCCGAATTATAACGTACACAATGTAAATTGTAAAGGTGTCCGGATTAGCTTGATGTCCGGATTACCGAGTGTCCGAATTACTGAGACACCACTGTATATCTAACTATATACGTACCTACATACGATTAATTATCATTGAAATAAATATTGATCAAATGTGTAAAATGAGGTGGCATTTACAAAAAGTTATTTAGTTATTGTGAAAAAAAAATTTGGAAGAAAAATAATCAGTAGTGATTTTGTGATTGCTAGAGAGAGGTACTTGTTGTTAATCAATTGCTAATCTGAAAAACGTGTTATACCTAATGTCTTAATTTAAGCCTTAACTTAACTAAGTATCTAAGTATGTACTGTTTGCAAAATTTAAACAATCTCTTATACAGAATTTTTAGTATAAAGGCCAATTGATAACAATTTTGTGATAATTTTTCGATCAATTTTTTTTTGTTAAAATGTTGATGTGAATTGATATAAATAATACTCCATTACATGTTCGGCACGCATTACCAAGGAGGAACAGGAACTGTAAAAAAAAAAATACCAGCTAGGCTAGACGACTAATAGATGAAGTTTTCATTATGAAAAATGAAATTGTTGACCTGGAAATTATAATGAGACTGTATCTAATCAGAGCTTTTTTAAATTGAATAAGGGGAGAAATTTTCTAACAGGACTAAACATATAGACACAAAATATTATTTCATTAAGGATTATATTGATATTTAGACTGTTCAATGTGAATATTATCCAGCAGATAAGCCATTAAACAAAACATAATCTGCGTAAGTAACAGTTTTATAAAAAATATTTTATATAATAAATTAAGTATCTTGGAAAAAAGGTTGCGGAACACTGGTATACACCGAATATAACTATAGCAGGGAGTTTAGAGGAAACATCTACATCTACATACATTAAATATTGGTTTATCGATCCCCGGGTTGAATTTGTTTTGAGTGATTTGGCGGTTACTTATCAATAGTCGGTCTCGTTATATGCAAAGTAAGATACACATATTGCATAATTTGGAGTAACCATTTTTGATCGAACATTATTAATACACATAAAATTATTCATTTTCTCAATATTTGTTTGTATGGAAGCTACGTATGTATTATATAAGCCATTTTTCTCTATTTTGAGTTAACGAATATATTAATTAAACACACATATAATAGCATTTTAATCCTTTCTCCCCTAAAATTAGTTAGAGTTAAAACAATTTGGAGGTTGCTCCAGGATTATTTAATAAACTGTAAAAATTTCAAGCTTTAATGTTCTCACCAGAATAATAATGGGTGGAAGAACATAAGTACATCATTTGGACTTAGAATTTGACGATAAATAGTGACAAATTTACTCTAATTATATATACTAACTAATTTTGATTTATTTATTTGTTTTGTTTTCGTTGAAAAAACCTTTCAAGATATAGGAATGCTTAAGATGTAGGTAGTTGGTTTCATATAGAATATATGTATATGAGTTGGACTTATAAGATCTATTCATACATTACTATGGCATCATCCATAGATTACAGAATAACCTTGCTCGAACAATAAATACATGAAACTATTTCCGTATGTATTGTACAGCAATCTAGACTTCTGCATATTTATCTTATTACAGCACTCTCGCACTATAATTATAGCAATTACCATAATAAAATAATGAGCAACAGAAATGATTCAACGCTTCAATTACTTCGGGGTTAAAAGAGTGTATAAAGGGGGCCCGTCTCACTGTTCAGACCGTGGGAAAGTCAAACCATGTCTCTATAAGCATGCTATTTGTGTGCTGGGTTCGAATTGTTTTCTGATTAAAAAATATAATTTTATGTATCATATGTATGGTAGACAATACTCTTTGTTATTTATGTTGGTGAAACGAATTAACGGTATTTTCTCTACCATACCATTGATCCATCAAAAAAAGTTAAAAATCTTGTTTGTCGTGAAATCATAAGTTAAAATGATAGTTTTTTAATAACAACTTTGCGGAAAATTTCAAAAATGAACATTTAACAATCAGAATATTTTTATAAATAGACTAAAAAACATCGCCACTGTTTAAGTCAAAAAATAAAATAAAAATCTCGATTAGTTATATTAAGAAAATTAATTTCTTCATTTTTTTTTATTCAGCAATCTAACAAACAATCTTGACAAAAAAATTTTGTTAGAATTTTTTTTTTATTGTTAAAAATGAAGTTTTTATATTTTTATTTTCAATTCAATACCTGCATTGCCGCGTAATAGCAATCAAAGCAATTACTGAAACCACTTGACAGTCGTGTGTTCAAAAGCTGACAATCACGATTCTACATTATAATAGTCTCAGTTCAGAACAATTGTAATACGAGTGGTTTTAAGTGAACAGGTTTACCGCAATTTGTCCTCGTTCTTAATATAATTTGATTACAAGATCTTGTGCCTATCTTACATGCATATATGATATTCATTCTTATTCTTGTATAGGTTATTAATTACATGGGAATATTATTATTATGATACGTACGTACGTATACAGAGAGTACCTTATGTTATAGGCATTGTAATTGATTACCTATAGCGTTGTAATATTAATGGCTCAACATAATTATACAACTTTGGTTGTTTTTTGTTGTTGTTGTTGTTGTTGATGTTGTAGAGTGAAGAAAAAAAATGTGTGACCGAGCGCAGTAACGTAGTGTGTAGTTTTTATTTTTACCTATGCAAAGTACCTCATAAAGTTATTACTGTAATTAGTATAGCTACCTTAATTTTCAAAATATTTTGGAAAAATGTAATATTATTTCAAGTAAGATTTTATTTTAAATCTTTTTCCGTTATTAATGTTTTTCGGTTTTTTTTACAAAATTTCAAGAAACTCATTATTTTATGCAACTCAAAACTGGATATTTTGCAAGACTATTTTTCTATGGATAATAAGCTTTTACAATACCTAGTTTTGAGTTGGATTATTGTTTTATTGATAGATTTCTCGATATTTTGTTAGAAAACTGAAAAAATATTTAAAGGAAAAAAGACTGGAAATTATATCTTACTTGAAATTAGATTACATATTTTAAAAATATTTTAATAATTAATTTAGTTATTATTTTACGAATTTCAGAAACGTTTTTCAAAAATAAAACCCACATTTTGTCACTGGCCGAGTGTTATCGTTTCATAATCGAAATAAGTACGAAAACTGATTTTAAATTTTTTGTGTATTTATATTTATATAAAATAAAAATAAATGACATTTAATGAACAAGAATGCACAATGCACATACACACATTTCTTCCACAACACATATGCACAAAATCAGTATACATTCTGGACAATATGCATGACGACTGCTTACAAAATATTAATAATTAAGAAAACTTTATTAAAAAAAATGCTATTAATTTACAAAAAAGTTACATACACAATACACAAACAAACGTGCGTTTAAAATACATAAATTAAGACATTCTCGTGATTAGTGCAAGCACAGCAAAATATATTGTCGGGCCAAAATTCAAAAGACCTACATATAGCACATTCACGTGCCATTTAAGTTTAGTCCTTTTTTATGTATTGTCCTAAAGATCTGGCAATAAACAATGAAAGCAAAATATCTTTAGGATCCGTTCAATTTTAAGCGGCCGATAAATGCACATGCACAAGTGGCCCATTATGCGCACACTTATTGAAGTTAAAACATTTTATAGTTCCAGTATAGCATAAGTGCCTTACCAATACATAGAATTATGACATTACTTATTTAAGACAATATTCAATCAATATCGATCAAACAAAAATCAATCAAACTAACCAAAACAAAAAAAAATATATATTGGACACTTCCGTAAATGCTTTTGAATTGAAACATGTAATGCGCACTGCTAATCATCTTTTGTGTGTGGCATATGAGTAATTAAGTATGTAAACAAGTTTACAATAAAAAAAACAACAGCTTAACGATGACCTTCATTAAGTACTATTAAATGACTTGACAGGTTATTATAAATTTACGAAAATAAAAAAAAAATGTGTTTGTTTTGTTCAAAACTTCTGCCATATGTATGTACATTGTACATATATTGTAAATGGACAGACGTATTGAACGATCATCGAAAGTCATCCATAGCCAGGCAAAGATTGATCTTTTTGCTTCAATCGCAAGTGAAATTGTTTTTATGATTTTCAATGTTAATTTAGACAATCTTCGCTGGTATAACAAAAAATCCAACAACAACTTATTGCTTCTTCTTAAGTTTTTTTCTTTTTTTTTTTTTTTAATTGAATTGAATCAACAACAGCATAGAATGAAGCATTAACGATCATACGAGCTGTTTAATATTGAAGATTGAAGCACACATCAACACGCCATATATAATAAACATGAGTAAAAGACAAGAAAATGATCGTATATATAAAGTGGTATGGCGCACATGGCTAAGTTTCTCGTGAGAAAAAAGACAGATGTGACTTGGATTTTTGGATTTTCGATTATAATTTTTTAACAACTCGGTGTTGTCCCCTCTGTATGTGACTCGAATTCGTTTATTATTATTTTTTTTTTCTGTTTATATGTGGACCTCAAATTTATTGTTGTAATGGTCGTTTTGTCTTTTTGTGAAAAATATCGGATGTGCTTTTATTTTTTTTTTTTTTTTGAGGTATGTATTTTTGTTTCTTAATTAGGTAATGCATTCGATCAGGCACAAGACCGTCACACTTTTAAACGTTTACTATACATATAACTATAAGTATTTTATAGGACAGCTTGAATGGCAAAAGATCAATTTACCTGGTACCTATAGATAATATTGTATATTTAATTAAATGTTCATCATTTTGGGAGCAAGTAAACATTTTTGAATTTGAATTAGTTTTTAAGAGGGTTGAAGGATCAAGTGGTCAACAAATTTGGTACGTAATGATATCGATGAAAATGGTGAAAGGTAAAGGTCGAAACTCGAAAAATATATGATGGACTGAAATATATTGACGTACGAAATTATAACTGTCAGTTGTTCTGTCAATTAATTGTGAAAGTCATATTTTCTAAAGCATAATAATATTTTAATACATTTTGAAGCATATTTTGCTCCCAAAAAATTTTTTCTTTTTTTAATTTTCACATGATCTATAATTTATTTATACAAAATCTGTGTGGTTTTATACCTTTTTTGTTATTATATGTGACGAACTCTTATTTTTCAAAATTCTTACCTATTTACTGTACTGCATATATACGAATAGCTACTTAAATTATGTTTGCGGTTTATTTTTGTCACGAAAAACAGCAATGAATACATTCACTGTTTGAGAATAGCAAATATTCGTTATTCCTTCAACTGTTCCCAAATAAATTTTGACCACAAAAAATCAATAATACTGGTGACTAAAGGTAGGTCTATACTTTCGATACTTTGAACTTCATCAGTTCTTGTACCTAATATATGGCGTTCTTTTGTAGCCAGTTGCGGTTTTTTATTGACAGAGAGATTGCAACCGGAACCGCAATTTGCCTTTCGGTGGATATTTGACAAAACCAAAAATTTCAACCAGGTTTGTTATGAATTGATAATTGCAAGTTATTTTTGTGTTACTTTGCATGGCATATTAACATGTAGTATGTATACCATGCATCAAATGCTCAAATTGAACTCTGTATAATGGCCCTTTTAACCGCAATGTACATACTAATGGGACGTTCTTCAAGAAAAACATATTTTGAGGTTCCATTCATTGTATTTGTTTCATTGATCAGTTTTACAATAAAATTTTGATTTTACTACGACTTTTTGTCGTTTTTGAAAAGATATTTAAATTAAAATGCGATTAATTAAAAATTAAATTAAAAATTTTGAAAATTACTGACAAATTTTGATATTTTTTTTAAAAATTATTTATGAGTTACCATTGGTCTTTGGCACGCACTCGTTCTATAATAATTAAGTTATATGTATAGACACTCTTTCTATAGTTTTCCTTTTAGTCATTAGATTATTTAATCAAAAGTATTCGTTTATTGTATTGCACTTTGCAGTACAGAGAAATGGTCATATATAAATACTCATCTATGTCACAAAACCACTTAATATGAATCAATTGTATATACGCATGTAAATCCTATATGATGATTTACGTTTCTGGTAAATCCCTTCGATAAATCAAAATCGCCAAAGTTTACTGTGCTGCCAGAGTCTAGGTATTTTTACACATCAAATGATCAAAAAAACAAAAAAGAAATTATAGTAGATAAATGTGCACACATTAGTAGTGCACTTTGACCGAGTTTACTATTTAGTTTAAATTAGAAAAACAATTTTTTTGCCTATTTATACATGGCAAACATATTAATTAATAGTTTATGATGGGTTTGTTTCACATTTTCATCAAAATATTTACAATAATGCACTGCATGTGACACATTAATTAAAATCGATTAACCTATCTGTATATACAAATTGTGTCATCAATTAGTCATTCAATGATGACTTAACAAATGAACCAACAAACAACAAAATGATTTTCAATCATTTACCCAATATACAGAAACTTACCTCATTGAATTAATAACATGACATTGCTCCAATAGTTAACCTAACAATAACTTCATTCTGTTAAATAAAAAAAATTATTTATTTTGATTAAACAACTATTAAGCTATTTCATCATAATTCATTGCTGTCCTACTCTAACGAATAAACCATGATCGTTAATCACTATTAAAGCAGCTGCTATCCGCTTGCTTAAGCACGTGCTATGGAACTTCGAAAATCTTTCCCACGATCCGTTTCTACATAAATTCCTCTATGTACGACGGGTACGATACGAGCATATCTACATATTTATATATGTATATAATACCATCATATACATTGTTGTACAATCAACAATGGCAATATGATCGTTGAATAAAAATGGGCTTGGGTCTTGGGTCTCTTCTTCTTCTTCTCGTATATATTCTGTAAATCTCCTCTGTGTCATGTTTATCGTTGGATATGTTTAAGGCTTGTTTGGAGTAAAATTGAATTCTGCCGTGTATTACTCGACCTTTCGTTCATGGCTTTTTGTTGTTGTTGTTTTTGTGTTGTTGTTTGTTCTTATTTGAATTAGGAACACATCAGTAAGGTCTGACTGAATATAATACACGAATTGAGCAAGATCTCTCCGTCTGACTGACTATATAGTCTGTGTGGAGCGTGGGTTTGTGGCTTTTTGTTTTGTTTTTTTTTTTTTCTTATTACGAAAAATAGAAGATTTAATAATGTTATTATGATCGGTAATTGTTTAGATCAGGGCCATCAAGATAAATTGCCGCACTAAAAATTTGTTTTAAGCCGCAATAACGATTGGATATAAAGTAGTTTTAGAGTATTGAAGAAGAAAGCGAGCTAAGGTAGTGGCTTTTGATATATAGGAAGACATTCAGATTTTAATTTTAATAATTTATTTTATCGTCGGAGATTGATGGTGGGCAATAAAAATATTTTCTGTGGTACGAAAGAACTACCGTTTTGGTTGCAATGAATATTATTTGTGATTGTACACATAAAAAACTTATATGTATAAGGTCATGGGAATATTAATTTAATCTTTCTGTAACCGTGTGATCAGAATGTAACTAAACGAATTAAAAAAAAATTTACTAAAGTTACGTATGTGGATACAAAATTTGAAATTTTAAATCGTTATTAAATTAAAGAATCTAAAAGGTTCAATAAAGGTACCCAAACATCGATTAAAATATTGTGTATTTTAGTAAAATGCCCCTTTAAGTAGATAATTAGACATTTTCCACTTCACCTACGGTCTCTGCTTATTTTTTACTTCATAATTGTAAAATTTCTCTATATGGAAGTAGAATTGGTGGAAGACTAGCTGATAATACAAAATTTAATAGTTGTGATTATGAGTGGGGTATAAATATATATGTAAATTAAAAAAAAATTAAAAATATTTTCTTATAAAAAGTAATTAAAAAAAAAAAAGTAAATTTAAATTACACAATACCACAAAAAAAATCAATGAAAAGAAAATTAAATGAATTCATCACTAATCCAAGAGAGGTCCCAAAAAATGACCCTTTGCATACGCGCATTCCGTTCCTCAAAATGTATTTTATTAACAACCCACATGTGCCATATGTCGACAATATTATAAAAATACAAAAAAGATTTTTTTATATAAATACATTATTATATCTTATGGATGGACCCGGAATCAGACCCCTTATATGCCAGAGAGTATTGTATTATTTCAAGATGTGTAATTCATTGCCATGCGTAAACCATGGGAACTTTTGCCGGGTGCAATCAAATTATGAAAAATAGAAAATAACCTTCGTGTTTTTTTTTTCTTTCTTGCATTTCTTGTAGATGGTTAACGTTCTGCATGATGTCACGTGGTGCTGTTATATACCGCTGTTTTGTTGTTGTATAGCTAAAGTAAAATAAAATCGTGCTCTGCACACGATTTTCTGATCGTGGGAACGTGCGATCGGATGCAGCACCTTTTGAATTGAAGTTTACTTAATACTTTAGTCTCAATAGGAGATATGTGTTGTACATATGTACATATGTACATTGTAAATTGTACATATATACGTATATGGATCTATGTTATTCATTTGTATGTATATAGAAATCTTTATTCTTTCTTTATGTGCTTCATCACTCTTTTCTTTGTGTTCTTTTAAAGGGGGATTTTTTATTTCTACTTATTGTTGTTATTATTTTGATGTCTTTAAATATGCTGTTATACTGTTTGGACGAGTAGGTTTAGTAATAGGGGTTTTGATGATGGCACTATACATATTTATGTGTCAGCTTTTAATTTTATTTATTAATACATACGTGTATAGAATGGGGTTAAGCGTAAAAGGAGATAAAACAATTTTAATTTTAAAAATATTTATGAAAAATAAATTCATTATTGGCATACTTTTGTTGTCATATTTAGTATAGGGCAAATGGATGTTATTGTAAAAAAATTGAACTTTTATAGGTCTACCATTTTTACATATTTGACATCTTTGTATGATTAAAATAAAAAAAATATTTTATCGATTTACTACAACGAAAAAGTAAATAAAACGATTTTTATAAACATAAATTACAAATAAAGTCAGTGTAATATTAAATAAATTTAACAGGATAACGGCATGTACGATTCAATTCACTAAACTTCCACCATATTAATTTAATGCGTAGGTATATATATCTACAATGTACTACATCTTTACATATATTTATAAAAAAAACATGTCATTGATCGACCGTGGTTCATCTCATAAATCCTCTCTCTGTTAATATATGCGACACACTTAAAATATATAGATTGCAACAATGTTGCAATGAGAAAAATCGTACAGCTGAGTCATTTAATAAAAAATGATGTTTATTAAAAAACAAAGTTAATTTTAAATACCGTTGCTACCATAGATCGAGGTACATCCGAATAAGCCATAAACATATCCATTCCCTGTCCATTCATTATATTTGATTATACATATAGTGTTATAGGATTGAGGATCGATAATAACAGGTAGCTATCTAACAATTTATCAGACAAAAAAAAAGTTATCCTAAAATGAGAAATAGATGGGCACCTAATTTATGACAATAAACGTAGTGATGTTGTGCATAAAATATGGTAATGTGTCCAAATCGTGTTCTTCTACCTGACGGCGACGAAATAAATTTGATATTAAATGTGAAAAAAATATCAAAATGCTATCGAAAAAAGCTTAAGAAACTTGAAAAAAAAAAAAAAAAAAATTGGTAAAATGGACATTAATGGTGGGTTTATATCATGCGTTGTTAAGAAAAACTATTTTAGAGATATTTTTAGAGATACACCGTCTGGATGTTCCTATAAGTAGAAAAATCGGAATATGTCCGTGCTCCGTAACTTTGATTTCAGTTAAGAATTTCTGAGATTTAATTGTAAAAATTTTTAATATATTTCGTTTTTTCTTAAAATTAGATTATAAAAAATAAATATATTTAGAAATAGCTACAAAAATTGCAGTTATAGTTATGGAGCCACATTTAATTTTATGGTACCTATTTGTACTAATTTTCTTAATTTACTCGAAATATATTGAGAGTAGAGAAAAAATAATTAACATCAAAGTTATAGATATTGAAAAAATAAAATTTTTTCTAATGTATCAAAAAATTCTACACCGTACAGTTAACGTGCTACATTCGATTCTATATAATTTTGATGTGTCCGTTCAAAGTGTTCCACTAAAATTGGCTTATACACTTTTATTTCACTGGATTTGTTTTTAATTTTTTTTACTTTTTCTTATATGTTAGATTGTCATTTTCTGCACTGAAAATAATTTCACAAATTGATATAACTTTCAACAAGTAGCTTCGTTTATCTCATTTTATGATCAAACCCACATAATACTTACGTCCTACACACTAAACCCATCCAGTTGCATCTTAGAGAGTGTTATTTTATATCGTCGTCAATGATGGTTCTTGATGCTTATTTCTTATTCTTAACGTTGTCTTCTCTACCCATATAATGTGAATTTTAATTTGATAAAACTCTGGGCAAAAATCTTTTGCACCTGCCTTTCGTTCCCACAGTCGGACAGGAAATGTTCAGTTTGCGATGCATTTATAGTGCCATTTTGATGTATAAAAGAGATAGCTGAATAAATACAGCACTTTATAGCCAGCGTGAATGAAAAATATTGGCATTATCGAATTAATACTAGGCTCAAAATCTATATAAGTAAATGTAAAGATATATCATATCGAAATTATTGATGTTGTTGTTGGCCTTTTAAATCGAATATCCTTAAGTATCAAACAACTTGCATTTGTATGGGTGAAATGCATATAATTATCAACAAAATTGGCATATAGTGACATTTTTCGATTTTTTATTTATATGGTGAATTGTGTTGTCGTTAGAATTAATAATGCTCATTCTCATTATTATCAATTCATCGTGTAATTTTAACTAAGAACTTTAACTTGCTACTGTACATATGTATCAACTAATGATCTCGTTAATTTATCACGATCGTCTTCATTAACAATTCTAACATGTTGTAGAGCTATATAAACTAACTTAATAACTAACTAGTTAGATATATTTGTGGTAAAATCTCAATGTTGAAATTATGTGGGCATGCGCTATGTAATGTTTTATTTAAAATATACACATTATCTGACCATGTGTGTCTAGGCTTGTTTATGACATTTGACATGGCATTTTATTGGGCATAATAAAATTGTTTTATTTATTAGGTTGATTAATACTAATGGGTATTGCGCACGCGCAATTGCTTTAAATGGAAATTGTTTGATTAGTTGCTTGGAATTGTACTGTTTATGTATGAAATAAAGTAGTTTAGTATAATAATATGGATAAAATAGGTTGAAATAGTACTTGTGAATATTTAATAAGTTGGAATGGAATTTTTATGTGATGAATTTATTACAGATACCGATATATATATATGTATACATAATTATATGTGAGTATATATCTATGTACATATGGATATGTATAGGATACATATGTATATTTGTTGATTAGACACCGATCACTTTATTCTTATTTTTTTGCGATCAGTTGTTTTATATTAATTGTTTTTTGGTAACCAATTAAATATTGGCTAATTGCATCTTTGACTATGTTTCTCAAAGATAACAAAGAACAAACATTTTTGAGAATTCTGAAAAATACAGAAATGCCAAATTAGAATTTAAGCATAGCATCAACAATAAATCAATATTAAAAATGTTTTCGTATATAAATTTCAATAAAATTTCCTTTCTTCTTAATGAAAATCTTTTCTCTCTTTTAACCTCCTCTACACATTTAAGTTCTTTAAATTTCTTATATTTGTCAATTTTATTTTCAAGTCAGTTTCTAAAAAAATCACTTTACCAATTTATAACAAAAACATAGAATCAAACGTAACCAATCTATGCAATAATTACTATACAAACATAAATATACATACACTTATACATTTACTAAAGGATAGGTACCTACCATATAAACATTTTCACTAAAAATATCAGTAATATAAATAATTGCTACTTTACCAAATATTTAAAGGGTAAAATTTTTACCGTTATGATAAATGCTCGGAAAACCACAAAACCAACCATTACCATTAAACTTCCAATATTATATAATTTTCGTAATCATTAGTTAGGTTATTATTTCTCCAAAGATATTTTCAAAATTCACGAAAACAATCCAATTATGAAAAAAATTCCCGTTAAACGCATAAAAAACGATCGCTTCCTGGAACTTCAAACTACATTTACATATTGGATGGTTGATGCCAAGAAAATCCAATTATATTGTTGACCCGATTTGTATTTCCACAAATATTGTTAACTCAAAATATTCATCCTGAAGCTTTATATACAAGTTAGTATATGTATACCTACATATCAATTACATGTATCTTTTTAAAAATTACTTTAAAAAATAAATAATTTTTTTTTATTTCATCCTCAAGATTCTTTAATATGTACACATGAAATCTTGATGAAATCATTGAATTCGAAATTTTTAAGAGAAAACCTGAACTGGAATCAAAATTTGTGCAACTCATCCACGCCAGTCCTATAGATATATACGTCCTGTGGTGTGCTTTTTTATTTTTTTCGCATACTCGTGCTATCGATGGCTACTACCGTACGTCCAAAGACTCGACATTAATGTACCTTCTGTCTGCAACTTCTTTTACTTTTTCTTCTTCTTCTTCTTGTTCTGATGATGCCATAGCATCAGTGTGGCGTACAAGTACGCGGATGATTGTAATTACTGTAATCTCTGTTGGCCGCTTCTATAGTTTATTATACAATTGCATGCCCATATCGTTTTAATGTGCGCACAGGTATATTTCCATATAAATATACATTCAACATGAGTATATTCGGTATACTCGTATACATACAAACATAGGTAGTAGATATAGCCGAATCCTATGAGTATCCGCGGTTGGCTTAACGCATGGAATTTGATTTTTGCTTTGTGTCGTTGTTGAATTTACAATTTGTTTTTTTTTAAATGTTTTTTATGCTTTGTTGTTGTATTATACAGCATATTCAACCAAATCGCAATTTATTTTGTATAAAAACAATTACACATCGAAACACGCGTGGATAATAATGCTTTTGTTGTAAAACTTTAATGGAGTTTCCGCGCGATCTTTGACTCCCTGCACCCATCACGAAAAAGAATTAAACTCTTGTGATTGTTATTTGTTATTGTTGTTAATATACGAGTACTTAGTACGACTTTTCCATTGTTCAATACTGTTTCGATTTAATGTTTACATATAGCGCGTGATGATATTTGAAATTGAACGCTATGCAGTGTTATGTTTTAGCGTGAGAAGAGTACTTTTAATAGGCACTGTAATCATTTAAGAAAAATAGGTGAATGACTTATAAGAACGAAATTATAGGTTGCTTACAAAACAAAGAATTAAACAATGTTCTTTCGAAATCAAGGAACAAATATATCTTTAACAAGTTCAAGTACCTATATAGGTACATAGGTGGCGCACGAATTTTTTCCATGATAGTGGCAATCATAAATCCATGGAAGTATTTCCAAAAGATGGAAGAAAGATTTTTAAATTCCGCTGCTTTGACTTCTATTTTGTGGTATGACACGGATATTTGATTGTTTAGTAATTGTAATTTTATTTTAAATTTTGTAATTGATTTATTCCCCAGATTAAAAACTAGATGAAAAATGAATTTTGAAATTAAGGGAAAAAATATCAGAAAAAATATTATTTCAGCAACCGCCGATCCTTAGAATGAGACTTTTCATAGAACATGATTTACACCGACCGATCGATTCATTATTATCATTCATAAACTGTTTATACTATAGCGTCCATTTTGGTCCATTTGGGAACGCCTAGATTAGACTAGACGAAATAGACTCGTGACGAAAGGAGATAGCACTAACAATTCTCCCCGTTTCTCGCTCTCTATGTTATATCGTACAAATTGTTTTGAATGAGCGTACGATTTCTTGCTGCTACATTTTTTAAAACCGGTTTTAAAGTTTTTACGTTTTTACTATTTTACTATTTTACTATTTCATGACAAAAAAGAAACGACATACGTTTTATGATGTCCATTTTAATGCAAATATAAATTGTTTCATTACCTATGGGTGAATCCACCCAACTCGAAATAACCTTGAATATTATAAATGAAATAATTTCAGTTTTATTTTTTTTTAATGAAAATATGTTACAAATTGAAAAAAAATTTTTTTAGATTTTTTAATGATAATGCATTTACTAAAAAAAAATTTTGTAATTTTGATCGTATTGAGAAAGAAAACATACATTTAAAGTTATGAGTGAATCACCCAATGTTAGTTATTTCGTAATGGAAATGAACGTTAGTAATGGAGGGTTTATCTTTAATGAAAAATGTTTATTTTGGAAATATACATATAGTCAAATTTGTAATTACAATTATGTATGGATCGTTGTTAATTATTTTTTTTATTATATTTAGGAGATTATTTGGAACTGAATTTATAGACATTTTTAAAAATCGGCACAAAAACTTCAAAAACTCTGCCAATTTGCAACATCTTTAAAATAATATGAATCACTAAAGAAGTAGAAAAAGTCGTCGTTCGTGATTGACGTACATAAGTAGTACCTACATATATGTAGGTATGGATATGAGTCAAAATCTTGGGTCATCAATATTTTTGGGAAAATACACACTCAGAATATTCAAATAAAATAAAAAAAAAAAACAATCTGTCACGAACCTACCGGTTACAACTTGAATGTAATTTTTTTATTTAAGTCTACTAAATGCGGGAAATATTTTTTCAAAAAACGTAAGAACCTTCGCACAGTAAACATTCTTAGAGAAAAACAAATGTCCCAAAACTAGTTGCCAGATCATCAACAATGGAAATTCTTAAAATTCCTATGATGAGCAAGAATTTCTGAAAAAGAAAAAAATTCCCATTTAAATTAATCCTATAGTTAACTAACCCTAATGACATTTTATCCTTATTAATATTCAAAATTTTATATCCCTTTTTTTGAATGCAGAACAATACCGGACATTGTACCATATTTGAAATTTCAACCAGCAACAAATGCCGCCCACATTTCGTTGTGTCCATTGTATTGCATACTGTCTAGTTGGTGTTTTCCAATAGATAATTCTGATAATGAATGTTTAACGGACAATAGGAAACACTAATATTATTTTCTTAAGGATTACAACAACAACAAAAGAGATTTTTTTCAAGATTTTTACGATCACTTCTTTTACGTGTCCATTTTAATGCAAATATAAATTGTTTCATTAGTGCGGCAAATTGTTCTTAAAATAACTATAAAGCCTCAACATTTTTGTATTTGTAAATATATAATATAGTCGAAATTTGAAATAATTACAGCTCTGGGGATTTCTGGACATGCATAAAATATGATCAAATAGCTAATTAAATCAAATTACAATTTGAAATTTTTTAATATAATTCAGTTGTATGTATTTGCCCACCCAGAATTTAATTACGCTCGCTCTCTTTTGGAGGTCTTACCATTTTTGTTATATACGGATCCCGGTCCGTGTGCGTATTGTTATAATTAAGCTATTGGGAACAATTTGTTTAGACATTAATTAGGATAATTACACATTTAGTTTGATTTTAGTTGTTTCGTGAGTAACTATAGGTTTTGGATCATTTTTATTTGTTGGTAATATATATTGTATTTGTATATGAACAGAACATCGGGCATCGGGCATCGGGCAAGGTGCAATTTTTATGTTAAGATTTAGTACAAAAAAATAGATCACTATTTGGAAATTAAACAAAATTGCATTCATGTATAACATAGTAAAAATGAATTCTTAGTATGTAGGTAGTTAGGTAGATAGGTATAATTTATTGAAACATTTATTAAATACCTTTATAATAAAAATACGTTAGTAATAAGTATACTATGTCAATAACATGGACGTCAAGTATAGAAGAAGTTAATATTTTCATTATTATTACATTAACTATTTCAACAATACTATGAAGAATGTGGATGAATGTTATATCTATTCAAGTTATTACTAAAGTTTAACCTCACTTAGCAACCATAATTACTATTTGAGTGATAAACTTAATTTCCTGATCAAGAAAAAAAAACTTAATTGACGTAGTAACGTTTTAATGCCAACCAAATTCGTTTCGCTATTATTTGAAATTAACATGTTCATCATCATTGACGCCACACGTTTTCAACAACAACAAAAAACCCAACGTTAAGCCCGATGCTCATGCGCTAATAATGATTGAAATCTAAACGTAATATTTTTATACGTAGCTACATTATAAAACAGAATGTCTAACCATTTATTAGCTATGGATTACCATGTAAAAACTCTAATTACATATTCAATGAAGAGGACGACAAAAAAAAAAAAATTAAATATAATCGGTGATCAGAATTCATTTCATACGCTACTCAATTCCATTATATTTGCTCTAGAAGCTAATGCTATTCGCTTCCGACAAAAATTTGTTACCTCTACCCATCATATACTCTGACAATTTGTATGATCGTGAATGCATTTGATCATCTTCATCATCAAACAAAAACAATGGTCAAGAATCAAGATTATGAAGCTAAATTTTCTTCGATAGCCAATTGAATTGAATGTGTACGAACCTCTATCTATATTATTACTTCATGAATTACCTATAAAATTAGATATCTACCTTTTGATAATCTACGCTGGTACCTATTTCTTATGTCAATCATATACATACATATGTATGTATGTATATCCGTAGGTACCTACTAACCGATCATCAATATAAAATACCAACCGTGCGGTGCCCGTGTCATAAGTGTGACCGTCATACGAGTTTTTTCTTTTTTTTTCCATCTTTTTAATTTTTATTTTATTAAATCCGAATCGTGATTGAAGAGTGAATTTCGTATGCATTATTGTGCCTGAATTGAATGGAACATGCTGAAATGAGACAAATTCGTGATAATATGTTATGGCAGTAGATGGCTAAAGCTATATACCAAACACACGAAGAAGAGGGTTGCCTCTTATATCTACAATACTGTGTTGTATTATACATATATGGCCAATGTATAAACCAAACAGAGAATGGACTAGTCTGTTCGTACAGTAAATTGGATGTGCAACGAAGAAGGAAACATAAAAACGGCAGCTGCAACAATCACAGGTGGCCGAGCTCGTGTGAGAAATACTCTGAAACAGTTTCCCACGAGTAGTGAATACCTGACATGGTTATAAAAGGCGTACATGAACGGTGGTTGAGTCATTCTGAGTTTAGATCTCGTACAGTGAACATTGAAAATTGTTATTAAAGCGAATTCGTATAGCGCACGTTTTATTTGAAAGCAGAAGTACAATATTTGTAGTCGAGTTGAAGTGAAATTTAATAGTTTTGATTTTTGTTTGGAGTGAAGTTGAAAAATGGCATACACAAATACACAAGAATCAGTGATTGTCCAGAAAGGGCCATCACCAATTGAACCAGTGTCCCGAACCTATCAATATAGAAAAGTGATGAAACCAATGTTGGAACGTAAACGTCGTGCCAGAATAAATCGGTGCCTTGATGAACTGAAGGAACTGATGGTAACCGCTCTACAGTCTGAAGGTGAAAATGTTTCAAAATTGGAGAAGGCTGATATTTTGGAATTAACCGTTCGTCATTTGCACAAACTGAGAAGACAACAACGCTTGACCAGTAATCCCGTTATTGATTCGGACCGTTTTCGTGCTGGTTTTACACATGCCGCCAATGAAGTATCACGATGTTTGGCAGCCACACCAGGCGTTGACATTCATTTGGGCACAAAACTAATGACACATTTGGGTCATCGTCTAAATGATTTAGATAAAGTTCGACCATTATCTATTCAAGTTGGCCAAACAGTATATTCACCACCAACATCACCATCAGTGTGTAGTGAAAGTCAATATACAATGCCATTGACACCGGCATCATCACGATCATGTCACAGTGCTACCCCATCACCGAGACCAATGGAATATACAGTCATACAGCACATTTCGCCTCAGGGTCTATTGAAAGTTGCACAACCACCAAAAGAATCTGTATGGCGACCTTGGTAATTTAATTTATTTACTGAATTGGTCCAATGTCAATATCATCGTCATATTGGATAATCAAGTTGCTTCCAAAAAATGAAAACAAACAGTTTGTTTGATATTAAAAAGACAATCAAATCAGCGGATAAAAAAGTGCAAAATATTAGTGATAAGTCTAACAATCTTTTGATTAATTAAGAAGATTAATGAACGAAAGTAAAAGTGAAAAGTGATCTGTAATTTGTTTGAAAAAGATCACTTTGTAGTAAATGTAGAATTTTGTTTATTTTAAGTTTTTTTTTTTTATAATTTTATTTCTGTGGAATTAAAGCCAGTAATAATTTTTAACGTAAAGAATCCAAATATAAGCAATAATTGTAATTAATTTTAATTATTTTAAAATGATCTCTAATTTATCATTTCATTGAGAAGACTTAATTTAAAAAAAAAAAATATATAAATTAAAATTAATTTGAAGCTTTAATAGGTGATAAGAAGGATAGGATGTGATATTTGTCATAATTTTTTTTAATACTATTTTTAAAAAAATATTAAATATTTTGTAATAATTTTTAATTTAAATTTAAAAGAAGAGGTCAGTAGCTACACAGTGTGCCTTAGTGTTAAAATAATTATTTTTTGAATTTTTTGTTTGCATTTTTTGTTGTATTACAAGAATGACCTGTGATACAAAGTATTTTTGTTTCTGTTTAAATACAAAAAAAAAATTTCAAAAAGAAAAATTTCTTTGTTTTTAATTAAATTTTACTAAATAGGTATTATCTATTACAGGTACGTATAGGTTGCCACGATCTAATTTGTTTATATTTAGCTATTTTAAATATTGCGTCTTTGAGTCTTATTTTTTATTGTGCTATCGGTTTTCTTTGAACAAGTGGTTTCATTTTATTTAGCTAAGTATTTTTTTTTTAAATTTTTTAACAATTAATTGCTTCTGGGAAATTTTTGTCGACTAATGCAATAAATATTTAATTAGTTGGAATAAATATGACAGAATGGATTTAGGTTTGGGGTAAAGACCTTAGTATCTAACCTTGACAATATGTGATTAATATTGTTTTTATGTCAATATACATATATACCTACCTATACATTTTAACTATCAACATTACTATATTATCGTTTTGGTTTTTATTTTGTTTTTGATTGTCATTTAATATCGTTTAATTTCTGTTCTAACAAAGTAGCGATTTTTTTATCCATTTTTCTGTCATTTTCCAAGGTTTGAAATAAAAAACTATAATCAAAATAAATCACATTTTTTGTTCTATGATGAATATTAAGGGGTGTTACAAACTCCGTACTAAAGTTAATTGATTAATATGTATATCATACATAAAAATGAACATAGTAACTAAGTGAGGACATACAAAAGAATAAATGTCTAAATAAATATTACTTCACAGTAATCTTGGGAGGATTTTTTTTTTAGGATTTTAACTAAAATGTATCTATTTATGTTGATGTTTAACATTTTCAATTAGCTGGTAAGGTTCGTTAATGAGTGTGTTGTCTTTAACCCTTTAAGCACCAAGTCCAATGTATTGGTCACATCTATTTTGATAAAATTTTTCTAAAATTTTGTTCTATAAATTTTTAGAACAAAATTTATCAAAATAGATTTGTCCAATATATCGGACTTGGTTCTGAAAGGGTTAAGTCTTTGATACTAATAAATATTCAAATTTAAGTTTATTTGTTTACTAAAAATCCCTAATATGTATGAATGTCTGTATGTACTATGTTACTATGTATGTACCCCGTCGTTAAGCAATTTATTCTAATAAAAGCCATTAAAAAATCCATCTTTACTTGAAGGCAGTGGAATCCCGCGTTCAATTCAGATATTATATGATCGATCACCTTTTGGGCATTCATTTTAAACATAAAGTCATTAAAAACAATCGGAAATGTTGTTAATTTATTTTCTGTTTAGTTAGCTAATTAAAAAAAAATATCAAAAAACAAAAATTCAATTTACGTACAAACCTCACAAGAATGATGTAATATTTTTTTCAAATATTCTCTTTAATACCAAATATTGATGAAAATAATGAACGTGCGTCATAAATAAGTCTTAATTGCCTAAGTGATGTTTTTTTTTCTGTATAAGACAAGTTAGTACAACAACAGCGAAAATGATATCATTGCTTAAAATTAAATTTGTGATATTTATGCTTTAATTTTATTGTATCAATATTTAGAATATTTGTTTGTCACAATGTAGGCCAATTAAAAATGAAAGAAAATATTATTTCGCTTTGACGCATGTATTTTAAAAATATTTTTTATTTACACAACCTCATAAATTTTTAAAGTAACAAAAAATCATGGCGTTTTAAAGTAAACGGCGTTTTTTTTCTGCCATTGGGCAATGTTTACTTTTTGGTATTTTTTATTTTATCCTTTTTGAAATTAGCCCAATTATTTAGATTTAGATTCATGTAAAAACTGTTTACATAGAAACTTACATTTCAGTGTGTTTGGATTATTCGGATATATTCGTTACATTTCTTATGAACGCAATTCGCATGAAAACGCATCTAGTGGATGACCAGCCTAAGAAAAAACCTTTCCCTCCACGCTTGTTACTGAAGGACGATATTAATTAATTTGTTATGTTTTGTTGTGACCCAAAAACAGTTTCAGATTTTAATTTAATTTCCAGATAAAACAATATGATATTTATCCTAATTTTCACAAATTAATCATGTGCAATGTAAACGTCAATAATTATATGCTTATTGTTTTACTTATATGCATATTTTCTCAAAACAATGTTTTTTTTTTTTAAATTTGTTGTACAATGAGCACATATGTAAACAAATACTAGTAAAGACATCTACTGACATTATTATTGAAAGCTCTGCTTCCCTCTAACTGTAAAATTTTGCTTTAGCAAGCTATCATTTCTGTTGGATTAAAACAGTTTTTTTTAGATGGAACTTTGTGGCAAAAGCAACCAATTCCGAGAATTCAACCAATTCAACATTTGAATTGGTTTTCTACGGTAAACAAATTCGACAAATTTTTTTCTTAATCTAACTTAGTGATGGGTTTACAATAAATATGCCATAACTAATAAACTCTCACTGAGTATTAAAGTTTTTTAACGTTTTTTATTGTTAGCAATTATTTTTTAGAGAGAAAGAGAGAGAGAGAGAGAGAGAGAGTGGGAGCTTGGTGTGTATGATGATAATTGATAACCAAAATTAATTCCTTTGTATATCAAATAGCAAAGTATGGTTTAAAAATTATTAAAAATTAAGAAATTAAAATTTTTTTTTTAATTTTTATTTAATAATATAAGTATTTTTGAGAATAACGAAATTTTATGGTTTCTTGAAACAAAATCAACAATGTTATGATTTTTTTCCGGTTTTCCAACTGATATACATACATATTCAGAAAATTAGTCCTTTGCACCTTTTTGACCTTTTTTAAGCTTTTATATATTTTACAACAATAAAATCTACAAATAATTTTATTCCGAATTGACCGTTGATGGCTTTCTTGTTCGTTGGAAAAACCATTTTGAATACATTAGACGAAGTGTAAAAAAATAGAAAATCTCAACCAAACTAAGCACCGATGCCCCAAAGAAAAATGCCAATAATCCACCGCATAATGCTAACATTTCAGTATGACTCTGTAAAATATACCTTGTTGTGGCTACAAAATGGCTGTCTTTAAAAACAATACTTATTCTAGCCATTGTCATACTAAAAACAAAAACAACATAAACGGTATTTATCAACCTCTTAAAATTTTTCTGGCCTCTCAAAAACTTACCCAGGAAATTCATCTATTGGACTGTTATGTGCATGAAAAAGACTTTTCCAATCAAATGCCGCATTCGAAATTTCGGCATCATAATCGATAGATGTGCATGCTGGTAGACAATTGCAGTCTGATTTATCTGATGATAGACCATCTAGTAGGTTATTATTAAGAAGTTTATCTTCGGCGTCGTGATAACATTGGATGTTCAATGCTCCACAAATGGGGATGGTTAATTTTTCTAAAAAATAATTTATTTTTAATGGAAATTATTAACGACAGTACCTACATAAAAAACTAAACTGAAAAAGATATATGTATGAGGGATCTTTTGGAGCAAATTTTTCTAACAAACAAACTTTATGACAGAAATTTAGCAGCTCTATTAGTACAGACTCTCTGTATCTCAGCAAAATATGTATTGAAAGCTTTACATGAGCTACTATCATATTTGATAGGCGTTTTGATGGCGCCTCCATTTAGAAAAGGAAATATGTATAGTTATAGGCATGTCTAACACATAGCCCACATTACCAAAATGATGATTGAATTATTTGCCCAATAAGTCTATTTTGCTAATTATTTTAATATAAATTTACTTGGCATTGAAAATTTTGTGCATCCACACTTCTTGAAAATGTATTTTGATAAGCATTCCAATTCACAGTTTGCCTGAGTATATTCCTTGAAAAATTCCAATTGTTTCTCAGACTTGAGAACACACTGTCTCCTATATGGGTACAATAAATATTAATTTTTATTCAAGTATAGTAATTTGTTTACTTTTCCATATCGTAGTTTTTGAGTTGATTCGATATTGTTGTCACATGTGGCCTAACTGTAACTTTCGTCTCGAGATTTAATGGAATACGAAAATAATGATTTGATATATGTGGTAACTCATCTGGAGAATGTAAAAATACTTTAAATCCAAGAACAGGACCACGACATATGTAGTCAAAGTCATATTCATATAATCGTAACAGAACAAACAGACCACCACGATGCCCAGCACTGTGTGCTCTATATGGATATGTTAGGGCGTCTGTAGTAATGGATTTTTTGTAACCACTTTCCATGTTCCAATCTTTAGATGATAAATTATGAACAATTGGTGGCAAATTTGATTCGATACTATAGAAATAAAGAAGAATATTTATGGTTAATGGAACTAGGAAATCAAGAAAGATTGGACTTACTTAAACATATCGGTAGAATTTAAAATATTGAACGTAAAACATAGACCTTCCTCAGTCCAGACTTCGCTAAAAAAATTTGAACAAAAATCTGCTTGGTTACGCATTTTGCAGAAAAACAGAACTTCTTCAAAATTTGGCGCTACCTAAAAGTTAGTTCTAGAACGATTTGTAAATACAAATTAAAATTCTATATAACAGAAAAAATATACCTTCTTGAGTTCATTAAATATATCTGGGAAAGCTTCGGTTTGGGTTAGTTTAAAATTTTCTGTCACATGGGGTTCGCATACTTGAGATATGGCATTTAGTCTTAATATTCTAGAATTTATAATCTTCATTGAATAGTCATGATTTGACGCTATCAGGTTTAAACTTACTGCTCAGTGGTGAAATTGAACAAGGATCCGTCATCGTTCTGCACAGCTTGAAAGGCTGCTGTAAAATTAAATATTGATGCTTTGGATTTAGTTTCAGGACATATTGTTACCGCAGGAAACGGTATATTCCAAATAGGTTGAGGTTTTTCATTTAAGCCAACCACAATTGGACCGTCCTTCCATCTTTCCCAGATATTATGCATTAACGTTATATAAAAACCGAGTGATATCAGTAGTATTATTAGCCAAAAAACTTTTTCAACCGGTCCTCTTTCTTTGCAGCCCAAATATTGGAGACAATGAATTGAACTGTATTTTGTATAGTCGACAATTATTCCATGTTTTTTCTTTGACTGTAAAATGTGAAACTTTCAGATGAAAAATATTTGGCCATTACATTATAAAAAGTACAGTTATTGGCTCTTTGTCATCCTCTACCTCCATTTCTTCGAACTGATCAAGCCTAAAATATAATAAAAACAATAATTTACTTAACCATATTAAATTAATTTATTTAGTTTAAACTTAAAGCCTTAAAAAATGCCATGAAATATTAAATATACAAAAGATGTAAAATTTAAATAACACAAATTAATTTAAAATTCAATTGCCCTTGTATGTGCACAGTTCCGTATATTTGGATTAAACACTATTGAAATTCCCATTAAAATTGCCACTGGTCAAAAAAAAAAAATTTAAACCAAAATTAATTATTAATATTTATCTGCATAATTAAAAGTAATTAAAGGTTATTATTAACACGTCTCTATCAGTATATAAATATTTCAAATTGACTTAATTCTAATCTAAACAAATCACTTTTTTGGTTACAATAGGTCACACTACACACTGATAGTCCATTAAATTTACCAAGTCTTTTGATGTAGAATACTCATTTTGAATGGCAAATTCGTATAATTATTATCTTTTCTGTTTTACTTGTAACTTCTTCAAATAAGTCTTGTGAATGAATAGAAAAGCGTAATTTATTTTGCTTTTATATCACCAGAAGGATGTGCTTTAAGTGTAAATACAACGTCATTAAAATGACTATTATATACACTTTTAGTATATATCGCAGAGCTACATATATCTGTAAGTATACATATATGTACATAAATATGTACTTGCTTTGACTACCGAATAAGTTAAAAAAAAAACAGTCCAAATAAGAAGCGAACCGTTTATCGTCTTGGATTATGTTATGATTTTTGAAATGTATTTTTTTCTTGTCGATAATAAAATCGTAATTATATGTAGGTAATTTGATTTAATATAGCAATGTAGCATGTTATTCAGTATTGTTTTTTGTTTTGGTCATTTTTCTGTTTCCGTATGTTGATGAAGAAAGTTATTAACGGACAATATTAAGTTTATGGTAAAATAATTACTCATTATAGAGACTTAACCCTTTGCACTCCGTAGGTGTCGCTACGTAGGTTTCCAACTTGTACGTACATGCGATTACGTATGTATGTTATACTAAATTAAAGTTTAGATTTTATGACCTTAAAAACATAAGTAAGTATTGATTTTATTTATTATTTTTTTTTTCTCATCAGAATCAACACAATTATATATTGTCTATGGCTATACGATTAACTATTATTAAAACAAATAATTGGGCAGAGTTCGGTAAAGTAGACAGGGTAATTATATGAACGACTTAGCTAGAATCGATGAATGCAAATGTTTTTTAGTTGTTATTACCAATATTTTCTATTAATTTGGAATGGTAACAGTTGGAGGAGAAACAATATGTGTCAGTTTGTTGAATAAAATAGCAGCGACAAAAAATGGTGCAAAACCCCGTATTAATACAAAAAATTAATCAAACAGATTATTTAATTCACTTTTGAATCTAATGTTTAAAAGAGAAGAGAAATTGATTTGGTTAATTTTTTGTTAATTTTCCTTTTTCTTGGTTTCTCATAAAATGTGGATATCATTTTTGAAACTACGTTAACCCTTATAAAACCTCTTATACAAAATGGAGTGGGTGGGTAAGGGTGAGGGAATGGTGGGGAAGAGTGGAGAATGGTGATGGAAGGGTGGGGAATAGTGATGGAAGGGTAAAGAATACTGGGAAAGGATGAGGAATGGTTGGAAAAGGGCGTTACTTCTTAATCCGTATGATCGTTATAATACTCTTTGATTAACATCATACGGGTATAAAGAACATAAACGAACGAAAACTGAAACGAAAAACATTTCGATTGCACTCATTTCGGTTGTACGCAGCTTTAGTTGAACGTCGCACTAAACATATTTACACTGTTGCTCAGCAATATTTCGTACTACTTATTTTCTTCAAAATAGAATCAAATTTATTAAAAAAAAACGTTTTTTTCTTTATCTATTTTTGGCATGTTATGTTTAAAAAATTGATGTTTAACATAAAATTTATATATTGGTTAAGTTGTTTTCTCGTCGTTAGGCATCATAGAATAAATATAATTCAACAATTTGGCATGTTTTGCGTTTAATTTAAATGTTAACATTACATCATATGATTAAAAGAAAGCCAATTAAAATTTATTAAGTTAGATACCATGTGTGTGGAAACGACAATAAATTTTTCATATTTTTTCTTTAGTTCTATAGTTTTCCTATTATATTATACTTAATGTACTTGTACATGTACAGTACAATGTACATACATACTTCATTTTATAATAGCGATGAAAAGTTGTTTTTGAATATTTTTGGCGATGTTCGCATACCTAATTGCTTTTTATATTAATTTATTATTTATGAATCTTAAATCAAGTAGAACTACTCTTATACTTATATGTACTATGAAATCATTTAAGCGTAAAGTATTAAAAAATTATTTTGTTGTTCCAGGCAGGGATATTAAATATAAAAAAAAGGAATAAATTTAGAAAATGTATTGACATTTTACTTGGTGAACGGACGGGAATTTATTGTAGGTACCTATGTACGGAATAATGCTTGAAATTTTCAATTCGACGTAAATTCAATATAAATATTAAGAGAATGGTAAAGAAAAAAAGATTTTAAAAAACAAATTAGAAAGATATATGTATATAAGTACATATTTAGGAGAAGAAGTATGAAACAGATAGAATACTAAATCTATATCTTGTAAATTTTTAAAGTTATTTTAGATTTATTTTATTTTATGTAATTTGATTTTTTAATTTGCATATTTTTTAATTTCTAAGCTCTATGTATTTTTCATTTTCTAAGCTACTGGTAGGTTTTGTCTTTCATTAGATGCAATTGTTAGTCAATATTTAGGTAATAGGAAAATTTTACGTGAATCACTCTAACATTTTTCTTATTGCAAATGAAATTAAATATATTTGTTTGTTTCATTCTATTTGATTATAATAATTATATACTCCCACCATCGCAACTTATACCACGATTTTGCCTAACAGTAGTATGCCTTCATCTATATATATAACATTTGATGTCATTTTGATGACCCAGAAATGAAAACAGATTAACAGTAAAAAGAATTCAATAAAAAACTAAACACACCCAAAAACATATGTCTACTTCGTAATTACAAATAGGTCCAGGCAAATAAAATGTCAACCATGTTTTCTATGTTCCCAGTGGACACCCACATAATTTTATTTAGTTCTGGTTAAAAATTGTCCAGTAAAATGTGTCAAAAATTGTCTAGGGGGTTTACTATTGAGGAACGGCTGCATCAATCAAATTATATGCACAAAACAAGAGGTTCTAAATTTTTGCTTAATGTTTACACTGTACAAGTGTACAATACATAGAAGAGAAGTTTTTATTATAGTAAGAAAAAGGCAAAACATTTTTAAATATGCAGTGCATCTAAAAATAAAAATAAGACACGGAAGTCTTTCTCACAAAAATCTGTTCATTTTATTTATTTCATTTCATCAAAAATTTAATAAAGTTAAATAAGTATAAGTTAGATTTGGGTCAGTAGACCTAGAATATTATGTATATATGTATGTATATACATATGTAGCTTAAGTGATATATTTACATCTAAATTCAAAAATTAATGACACTTTTTTAAAAAAGTTCTTACACAATCGTTTGTTTTAATAATAGTCAACGATTAGAACTTATTTTTCTCGATTAACAAACACATACCACACACCACAAATCCTTGTATATATTTAGTGATTTAAATGATTGCAGATACGAGTATGTGTACGCACATACATTCTATATGGACAGAGATATTAATCAATTTAATAGTGACAGCATTTTTATTTTATATACACAACTTTTTAAAATGCGTTGACACTATCAATCATAACAAATTAAACTTCAATTTAGAACAGTGGCTGCAAAACCATTTCTAAGAACATCTATTCTATAGGTATAACTAACCACATATAGTTATAAGAGTATATAAAACATAAATGCACTATAGTAGTAGTAGTTTGGTGTGTAGTTCTATATCGTATCTTTAGTTTTCATTTCTAGTTTTATGGATATACAACAGGAAAGTATTGAAGTTAGTGTTGGAATCCTCATAAAGTGGAAAAATTGACAGACTCATCGGCTATTGATTTAATTTTTTTATAATTGTTTGATATAAAAAGCCTCGTCATCCAACAATGGACGTCACTACATTATAATTGATTTTTAGTGGTGTGGTCTAATCAAATCTGTAAAAAATACATGCTTGAAGTAGTATATTAAAACAAGTAAACGATTTATTGAAATTAAGGATGCCTAAATGTCTGAATTGAGAAAATTGAGGATAGAATTAGACAATATGCTTGCTAGACGTCAAATCTACGAATAATGTGTTCCATTATTTCTCTTGAAAGAAAGAGTTTGCTAGTTTTTATGCTTTTCATTCCAAACATTCTTTTCACAATATAAAAATGTCTAAACACAGTTTTATGTTTATTTATCCTGAATTTAGCCCGCTGTTAATAAATTGATCACTTCTGAATTTTTCTAATGTGTAATGCCACTAAATTTATATCCATATTCTATAACTACCATCATAATAATGTTCGATAGGATTTTTTCGATAATGGTTATAAAATTAGTCGCAGTGAACTGTTTCGTTAATTCGAATGTGTAATAATAATAATTAGTTTTGGTAGTTAATTTTACCTGTGATGTACTAGGCTTTTTTTGTATTATACCTGGTGGTGATACTATTTGAGAAACACTTTGTATAGGACGAAATTTATTTCGCTATAAAAGCTGCAAAAGTTGCTCAAAAAGCTCATTGTATTCAAATTAGTCATGCAGTGAAAGTGAAAGGAAACATAGTTACAAGGAAAATATTGCTATACATCAAGGATATACAATACATACTTAGCAAGTGGAATTAATTGTTTTTGTAATTTTGATTATGAGTTTTCGTGCAAATAGTTGGTGAGAATTTTTTTTGTAAAACAAATTTTGTTGTATAACTATGTTTTGTAGTATTAGTGTGAAATGGTAGCAAAAATGTATAGAATGCTTACATCACCTTATCACACCCAATATAGCACAAATAAAAATAAGGCTTTAACAAAAATCTCCTTTAAGTTATTATATTGTATTGAGTCGTTGAAATTTTGTATTGTCCTATACATGGAAAATCATTTAATGTGATTTTTGCTGGCTCGTGGGCTGGTTTAAAATGTACGAAATTACGATAAATAGTACGGAAGTAAAATATTTAATTAACAATGTTTTGACTGCAATAATTGACTGTTAAAGCAGGAGTTATTATTATTTTTGATAAGTAAACTAAATAATATATTGTAGATATTTTAATAGCATATATCATGATGCATTTATTCCGAATAATATAATATAATATATAATAATATAATATAATTCCGAAAAAAAAAATTAATACAATATTTCAGTTATTATGCAAAAAATTATACAAAATGTAACTAGATAGGTACGTATTCAGGGGAAATTAAATTTAATTATCGTATTGGTAGGTATAATAAAATCTATAAATATTGAAAAATAATGAAATAGTTAATTTAATTCAAGCAAATAGCCACAAAATGAAGCTTATCAAGTAAGTGTTCATTGAATGAATTTGTCCACAATATACTTTCTATTAGGAACTTATTTTTTTAGGATGTAAGAGATTTTTTTTTTTTTTTTGGATTTTGAAAACATTTACATAGCAAATACAAATATGTTATCGTGTAAATTTAAAATAATTTCCTATTCAATATTCAGTAATTGTGATTTACATTAAGTATACATAGATATATGTAGGTATGAAGTAAAAAATGTGTTATTTACTGGCGGCCACCCTTATTTTAGGTTAGGTGAATTCGTTTATGGCTATAGACTAGGTTTATTTTTAGATTTGATGTGACACTAAAGTTCAATTATGTACCCAACCCACAACCTGAACGAACATAAATAAAATTTCCTTTTCTTTATATTTATAGATAAGGGATGGGAATGTAGTTGTTTTTACCAGTCTATGCCTATATTGACAGAAAACTACATTGACAGAAAACTACACAGTTAATAAACTACTCAATAAAACAACATAGACTACAAAACTATAAGCCAATTTTACATTTGTAGTTTATGTAGTTTTCAGTAAATTTTTTGCGTTTTTTCCATCCATATACACATAATATATGTACACATGATGTGCATATATATATATATACACTGAGACCTCGATTTGCGTTGTTTTCGAAGTTGTGTCGTTTATTTTGCTGATTTTCATGGAACGCATTAAAAGAACTTCTATAGAATCCTATGAAAAAGATTATTTCGATTTGCGTCTGTGGAACCAATTGACGACGCAAATCGAGGTCTTGGTGTATGTGTACATATATACATGTAAATATATACATCGGTAATTAAATATGATTGGAAATTGCACATAATCCATATGTACATTTCAATTAAATTTCTAGAAAAAATCAATTCAAACATACAAATATTGCCAAAAGGAATTTTGCATTTACATACACATGCATAGGCAACATACATAAATGTACATATATATGTATTTGTATATAAGCTTTACTTTAAATTAATTTAAAATCCATTGTCAAATCTTGCATCATTTTATAATCATTATATATCATTGTACAGGCACATTAATTTTACTATATACAATGTACAATGTATAAATAATATGTAATTATTACATAAAAAGCACCGTTACCTTTAATCATAAACGCCCCATTAATAGAATTTTGGGGGAACATATCAATTATAAAGTAGGTTTAATTGTAATTAATGTGCTAATTTCTTTTGGCGTAAGTGATTCTTTAAATTAAATTACACTAAATTTTGAGGAACACATTTAAAACGAAATTTTATGAATATCACAGATTTTTATAAATTATCAAATTTTTTAATTTTTTGAAATGATAATGTGGAGATTAAGAATGTTTCCATTTCTTTTTGAGTGTTTGTAAAATTTTTAGCACATCACATCCAAATTTTTAAATAGATGGTTGCAAATTTGTATTAAATTATTTTTTTTAATTGATACCATTATCTTAAATAAACTAACTATTCTACAATATCTCCAAATAATGACAGTCATTGAGACCCCTTTTCGTTCACTGGGAATATAACCAAATGGTATTATATCGCTCTCATATAGCAATGTTGCGTTCTTTCATCAGTATATAATATGAAGTCAGTCTATTTATACACATGAGTGAATATGAGAGTATGTACTTTTGTTTAAAGTGGAATTCAAACCACACGTTCCCAAAAAAAGCGGTGGTCGCTCAAAATACATTTAATTCAATTTCGTTTTATTTCATACTATTTCCGTTATTTTACATGTACATACATATGTATTATGTAGGTACATAATGTCAATACTACATGCATTTGTATATTCTTCCTAAAAAGCTGAATCATGTTTTTTTCATGTAAAATAAAAATAAAAATATTTGTACCATCAACAACGTCTTTTAGTTCATCTTCTGTTCTATTTTGAGACGTCATTGGGTTTACGATGTGTCACATTTAAATTTTAAACCGTTTACCAAAAAGTTCGCATCACAAATAAAACAATTCACAAACAAATTGAAAGATAAATTAGAACCCTACGTTCCCTCTGAACGGTACGACAATGGCCGAAATTTTGTTTTATTTAAATTTAATTGTAATACTGTAGTAACGGGTTAAAATTAAAAAATTAGTGACTATGGCCGATGTTGAACTAACGAAAAGGTGCAAAACTCTGTTGGATTAAAAATTAAAAATTTTTGTAATAAAAAATTATTATTAAATTTTAAAGGAAAGCCACTAGTGAACGGTCAGCATCTTTTTCTGAATGCAAGGATGATCTATCAGCGGTATTTAGTGAATCGCATGCTGATCCAGTGAGAGAAATAAAGTATGGAAAACCACTTCGGGTAATTTCAGGAATAAATTACGATACGACTATTATTTGGTAAATTTAACTTTTAGGCAATGTACGGAATATTTGTGGAGTACTGTATGAATTGTTCTATTCATGGTATTAAGTATTTTGGTGAACCTAAACGTCATTTTTTGGAAAGGTGAGTAATGTAGTTTTTCTAAGACGTTCCTCATTTGTCAATTTTAATGCGTAAATCATAAATATTTTTTCTCATGTAGATTTGAATTAAAACATGAAAATATTACCTTAAGCCAGCACATTTTGCAATGTTGACATATTTTTATGCTTTCAAAAATATGTACATTATTAACTGAATAAGCTTATAATAAGCTTTCCTTTTCCGATTCATTAAAATCCGCTATGTTTTACAGATAAATCGAAAATATTTTATTTATATTTTTACATTTTGTACCAGTTGAATAATTCATATCGTGTAGTAATCCACATTACAATATCTATGCACAATTTATTGTGATGTTTCGGATCTGGATGATTAAATATGAACGAATAAAAATATTGTTACCACTATGGATAATTAAATAAAATTTTGCTTTGTTATTGGTATCAATAATGGGAGGCGGCTTACAATAATATCAAAAAAAAAAAAACAGTTTAATTAATAAAAACAAAATAAGACCATAAAATTGGCAAATTTTGATAGTCTTCAACACTTTGGCTAGATTTTCCCACCCTTTTCTTACCCTTTTTCTTATCGTCATGGTTAACACAAAAAGTTTAAGTTTATTTAAATGCAACTCCCTGGACGTTTAATTCGAAAGAAAAAATACACTCCTCGAACACATCGCCTTGGCATTCGAAAAAAGCGAATCGGAAATTATAAAAATAGAAGTGAAGTGTGAAGTTTTTTTTTATTTATTTATATAGGTTATAATACTACCCGAGAGGTTCAAAATCGCACTACACAGATGGAATAGTTTTTGTTTTTATAGTAAAATCTACTGCCATGTTAATAATTAATTAAAAAATGACAAAAACAGATTTAATCAAAAATGGATTGTATTTTTAAAATAAGTAATTGAGTTCCTACAGAGATTACGATTAAGGTTTGTTTAATTGATCGATTATAATAAAGAAAAGGACAACACACTATAGATATTTAAGTAATTAAAATAAACATTGCGTAGGAAATATCTAACCATAATATAATTACGGTTGTCATTTTGTTACATCACTTAATTGATTTAAGTACTACATATGTATGTATACTTAGATAACTATCATATTGATTTTTCTTTCCAGAATTTTTTGGTTATTTGCCTTTGCACTATCACTGTATGGTTGTGGTAGATTAATTCTCAACGTTTATATAAAATGGGATCAAAGTCCAGTTATTGTAAGTTTTGCAGAAAAATCAACTCCAGTATGGGAAATACCATTTCCGGCCGTAACAATATGTCCCGAAACAAAAGCGAATATCTCAATGCTAAATTTCACAGAGGCCTATCATCATATGATGTCTGCACAGCGTCCACCATACAATTTGACAGACGATGAGTTAATTCTTTCAATTTTACAGATAAATTAAAATCAATTCTCAATTCATATTGTTTTGTAGATTTAGACGAATGCAAGCAGTAGCGCAAGTATGTGATGCTCATGTAAGCGATGGCTATGATATGGCTCAGAATTTTACTGATAGTTCTATTATTGATACATTGCGAGAGGTATTTTGTTTTGTTGCTACTTCTAGACAAGTTATATAGTAGAAGATTATATGTACAGATTGCTCCAACATTTGAGGATACTATGTTTTATTGTAAATGGCGTAATACACTAGGACAGTGTAGTGATTTTTTTCAAGAAATTATGACAGAAGAGGGGCTATGTTTCACTTTCAATGTACTGAACTCAAAGGAACTCTATACAGACGAGTAAGTTAATTGTTTTTACGAATTGTCGTACTATTTTGAATATGAATTTGCTAGTCACTGCCGATATTTGACATTTACCGTAATATTTTTGTCCAAATATTGTGATTAGAATTAGCAACGATTACTCTCCAGTAGAACATAATCTTTCCGCACAACATTGGAATTCACAAGACGGATACGATACTACAATTCCTGTCGATCCTGAAACGTATCCATTTCGAGTTTTTGGTGCAGGTGCCAGAGTTGGTCTATACGTACTACTACGTCTGTATGAACAACATATAGATTACATTTGTCGTGGACCAGTTCAAGGGTTTAAAATACTACTTCATACGCCCGGCGAAGTACCACAGGTGTCAAAACACTATTTTCGTGTACCACTTCTGCATGAAGTGTTGGTATCTGTTAAACCAAATATGATTACAACTTCCGAGGGACTTCAACACTATGAACCGAATAGGTTAGTGTTACATGTTTAGAATCTGTTAATTAACTATTTTAAATCTTTCATATTCATAACTGATAATTAGACGACAATGTTACTTTAATAATGAAAGACAACTGCGATTCTTTGAGGTATATACGCAAAGAAATTGTGAATTGGAATGTTTATCGAATTTTACGCTAAAAGTTTGTGGTTGCGTCAAATTTTCTATGCCAAGTAAGAAATTGTTTGGAATCATATTACAATAAGTTTAATGGTTAAATTAAAAGGAGACAGTGTAACGCCAATTTGTGGTGCTTCAAATATTGATTGTTACAATAAGGCTGAAGATGAACTTCTAAAATTACAATTTGTCCAAGGATTGTCAGAGTCAACTGGGGATAAAGGTTGCAATTGTCTTCCAGCTTGCACATCAATAACATATGATGCAGAAATATCTCAAGCTAATTTTGATTGGGTCAGTTTATTTAATGCATATCAGAATTCTCTAGATGAATTTCCTGGGTACGTATATCAATATAGTATTTAATGAATTCTAATTACATAATTCTGTTTAGAATGCAACCGGCCAGATTGTCGATATTTTTCAAGGAAAATCAATTCATCACATCAAGAAGGTCCGAATTATATGGACAAACTGATTTTCTTGCTAACTGTGGCGGTTTAATGGGTCTTTTTATGGGGGTTTCTTTGTTGAGTATCGTTGAAATTATTTATTATTGTACGTTGCGTCTATGTTGCAATTTAAGAACAAGAACGCTTCGACGGAGAAGTAATCGAAAGGTTTCCAACATAGCTGCACCAATTCCTTCAATTATTATTGATCAGCATGAAGAAATGAAAGAACAAAAATTGCGTTAAATATTTTAGATTTATATTTACAGACACTTTATACAGTTTGAGTATATTTTTGTTATTTGTACCAAATTTTATATTTATTTTTTTCAATTAGTTCGAGAATAAATAAATAATAATAATAATAATAGCGGTTTGGGCAAAATGTTAGTTCATAATTTTCTATAAAATTTTCGATACTAAATCCTTTAAAAAATTAATATCTCAACTAATTCTTAACCCATTCTCTCCGAGAATAAGAAATAAGCAAATTGTTTGCGTTGTGGTGATGCAATTATTTGAGATACCCATTATCTCGGAGAATAAAAAATAAACATCGTGTTTGCGTTGCGCTGAGGGAACGTTCGGAGAAAATGGATTAATAGTTAACTAATGTTTGGGGAACTACTTTCTCCTAGGTAGGTACTTTTTTATAGAAAAAGATTTCAAAACATCATATAAGTAAAAGATTTTTGGAAAAGCATCGAACGATATCTGGTTTAGTATTTATTTGAATTTTCAAAAATTTAATTTAATTTTTTGATCGAAATTAAGGCAGTTTTCCCAATTATACTTTCAAGAAAAAATCCTTACAAAAATCATATCTTCTAAACTACGAGAGCATTGCTTGGAGTACTGTTTTTTTTCCAGTTTGCTGCTTTGTATATCTATTAAATTATTTCACCGACCGGCGATCGTTGGATTTGGACATTTTGACAGAAAATCTGTACAATCGCAATATTTAACATTTTGATTGATTGTGGCATATTTTATCCAATAAAAAAAGGAATAATCTAGCGATTTATTCAAGTAGGTATGGATATTATACTTTTGATCTCTTTAGATCTTAATCCTTCAATTGGTCTATATACGCGTACATATTATCTTTATTATCTAATTAGAACATATAATTATTGCTTTCTATTTGTCCTTTTCCAAAAAATGGACAAAAGAAATTATACTATATGATGAAAATAAAACGCTTTAATATACCAGCAAAGCATTCTAAAAGCTCGCATGACAACAATTCTTTATATTGAAAAATTAATTTTAATTTCACATAATGCAAACGTCCTACCTATATAGTAATTGTATTTTAATTTCCCTACAGATCTGTCCTGCAAATTTTCCATTTTTTTCCATTTTGAGCGAGCGTTAATATACCGCAATTAATTAGAGTAAGTGAGAACCATATTATTTGTAGCCAATTTACCAAGGGAATTGTGAATATGTCATAGCACTAAGGTAATAATTTTTTATATATTTTTTTTTTTTATTTTGTGCAAATTACCTGTTGCTGTCGCAATATATAATGGAAATTAATAAAATTCTGAGCACATATTTCTTGTCTACAGTGAAGTGAAGTGTTGAAGAAGTTTTTCTGCTTAAAATATTTGATTGGAATATCATATAAAATAAGAAATGAGTGAAAAAATGTGCGATTGGTAAGGGATTATCATATAATAATTTGAAAAGTTTAATAAATTATTTTGAGGATAGTTAATTTCTTATATTTATGGTCGTTTATCTTAAAATTTTGTAAAACGTAATATTCCCATCAAGTATTTATTTATATTAAGTATGCAAAATATTTAAAGTAAAAAAATTATAAACCGCGGGATATTTTTTGGAAATTTTGTTCAAGCTCAAGTCAAAAAGTAGATATAAAAAGAAATCGTTCAATCGTATAAGTGAAAACCATTTCTTAGTCAGCACTTTTGATAAAAGTGTTAACAGTAATCGTTTTTTCATTAAATTGCGGACGTTCATATTTTAAATGAAGAAGTTCAGACTTTAAAGGTGTTCATAATTTTTGTTAAAGGATCATGTTGATACATTAATGTATATGTAATAAATTTCTTACTTACAATAATCAGATGAAGCTAACTTACTTTAATTCGATTTTAATATTTCAAATATGTCGTATAGAATATATAATTATACAATTATACATACATCCATTGTACTTATTTTGATAAATAAGCCCTGAGGGTGGTTATAAATATACAATTCATTAACTCGTATATATATATATATATACTTACTGCTATAATGTACATTGTACAATTGTATGTACATGTAGGTAAATATATGATTATAATTAGGTACAATACTTACATGGTTGGTTATGTCATTATGACATATCTAGTATATACAATATACAACTTACACATATAATACAAAACCTTTTATACATTTATGTACATTCGTTCATTAAAAAGCGACTTAGGAAATGTGAGATTAAAAAGCGACTTAGGAAATGTGATTTTTAAATCTATTTTGTGATGTTATATCTCGTTTATAGTTGATTCTGCTGTCTATAACTACAATTTCAGTCAAATATCAGTCCAGTCAAATAGATCAAGTACCACTGAAATTCTAACTTTAATCTGTTTAACTCCTTCCATTATAGATATATTTTAATAGTGATAATTTTATTTCAAGTAAAATTTAATTTTCAATCTTTTTTGCCCTATAAATATTTTTCGGTTTTCTAACAAAATATGAAGAAAATGATCAACACATATAACTTAAAACTGGGTATTCTGCAAGTTTAATTTCCAATAGAAAAATTGATGAAAATCGAAAAAAATGTATAAGACAAAAAAGATTGTCAATACAATTTTACTTGAAATAAAAAATATGTCGATTATCGGAAGAAATTTTATAGTTACTTTGGATAGGCCAAATAAATCCCAATCTTCGTCACTTAAACCATTACGGTTTATGCTGTGATTATCTCTCATTGTGCGACTACTGTCCAATATGCATATATAAGTATGTGCCGAACTTGTTTCTATTTTATTCGAACACATTAACTGGTAATTAAAACGTCAACAATAAAAAGTAAAAATCTCCTTAAACTAAAATATTTCTATTAGTCTATGCTAATAAGTCTATAATAAACAATTTTATTAGGAGAAAAATATGAAAATAGAAACCATAAAAATTTTAAAAGAATATATTACAAATGTTATAAAAATATTATTCAAATATTTGAGATTTTAAATTCAGCTTAGAACGGTAAATAAACTATCCCTAAAAATATAAAATTCATAAAAAGATATGATGGGAAAAGTATTCTAGTTAATATAGGATTTATAAAATTTTATCGTTATAAGGAAAGAAATTCAAGACGATACCTATAATCGGCATTCATCTCATTCGGCTCGTCTAAGTAACGTTGCCACAAAACTAATAAAACGAAAGCAATCACGATATGAAAAACCAATTAACGTAAATCTATAATGTTTAATAAATAAATTGAAGTTAAATTATCGATAACTTGTAGGCAATATGGGAATTATTTTCTGACTATAGTAATTCAAGTACTGTGCACGGTGTCAGATATTTAGGAGAAAAACGACGTCATTGGACGGAAAGGTACGTTATCGATTATTTTAAATGTAATAACATAGAATTTAATTGTTTTGTATATAGAATTTGGTGGATATCAGCATTTGCTTTTTCCTTTTTTGTTTGTGGAAAACTAATATTGGACACATGGTATAAATGGAATCAATTTCCTGTCATTGTAACATTTGCAGAAAGATCTACACCTGTATGGGATATTCCATTTCCAGCAGTAACAATATGTCCACAAACAAAATCACGACAAACAGTTCTGAATTATACAGCAATCTACAATAAAGCTAGAGAAGCTAATAGAACTCTGTACTTAACAAGCGAAGAGTTAGAAATTAAATTGTCTGGTTATGTATTAATACTTCATTTATCTGTATATATGTAGATATCAATTTATGACAGCAGCATCCAGAGTATGTGATCCACATATGTTTATAGAAAAATTAGCTGAAATAGAAGGAAACACATCGAGCAAAGATTTATTTTATCACTTAAAGAGGGTAGCTCCAAGTCTAGAGGGTGTTATGTATGATTGCAAATGGAAGCAAAGAAATTGTCGAAAATTATTTAATAATATTTGGACCGAAGAAGGATTGTGCTTTACGTTTAATATTCTAAATTCATCGGAAATATATAGAAAAAATAGGTAAATAGATAATATCTATTTGGTGTCAGAAGTGTGATCATATTTTTATTTTGGATGACGATTATTATTTATTTTCCATTTAACCGCTACACAAGGATAAGTCCTAATTTTGAAACAGTCATTCACAATTATTCGTCCAAATATTGGCGCCTAAATAGAGGATACAAACGGAATGCGGTAGAAAGCGACGTATATCCATTTCGAGTTTATGGCGCTAGTGATGGTCTTCGTATTAATTTAAGACTTCTCGAAATCGATTTTGACTATTTATGTAGTGGACCAGTGCAGGGATTCAAGTTGCTACTACATGCGCCCGAAGAAATTCCACAAATATCAAAATACTATTATCGAATACCTTTAGAGCATGAAGTAATTCTTTCTGTTAAACCAAACGTAATGACTACTTCGGAAACATTAAGGAGTTACAATCCAATTAGGTTAGTCCAATTCCAATTAAATTGTAATTTTATTGCTTTTCTCATAGTAGTTATTGTTATACTTCAATTGCAGAAGACAGTGTTTCTTTGAGTCAGAGCGTCATTTAAAGTTTTTTAAAATATACACACAAAGAAATTGTGAACTGGAATGTATTACAAATGCAACAGTTAAACGATGCGGTTGTGTTAGTTTTTCCATGCCACGTAATTTCTATTTTAATACTTTAATCCACCTATATAATGTATATGAATGTAGTTGGAAAATCTATCGATTTTCTATTTAGGTGGAAATAATACCCCTATATGTGGACTTGCTATGTTGAAATGCTACAAAACTGTTGAAACAAAGATATTTAAAAGAGATGCGGCTGGCAATTTTACAGGTTGCAATTGCCTTCCAGCATGCAGCTCAATATCTTATGATGTGGAACTTTCATTTGCCAAATATGATTTAAGAGAAGTTCAAAATGCTAAAGGAAAAACTCAATTATACAAGTAATAGTAATGGGAAATAAAAAATTCTTACAATATTCTAGAATAATTTTTTTTCTTAGGAAGCAATACGCCCAAATATTTATTTCATTTAAAGACAATCAAGTATTTGCTTCAAGACGTTCGGAACTCTATGGAAAAGCAGATTTTCTTGCAAATTGTGGTGGATTGCTTGGTCTATTTATGGGCGTATCATTACTTAGTGTGGTTGAAATAATTTACTATTGTACGTTACGTTTGGGTTGTAATTTAAAGAAACGACGATTGAAGAAAAAGCAACGATTGGCAGCCAAAAAAGGATCTGATAGTAATTTTTTTGAGCAAAAATATTAAATAGCGGTGATTTTAATAATAATTTAAAATATTTCCTTCTGTGTATGTCTTAAAAAAATTCCGTGATAATTATCTGACTATAAGGTTGAAATCTATGTATTGAACATTCAAAGTAAATTTTTTTAATTATGACATTTGGTGATATTTTTCCTATTGTAAAAAAATTATTGGAATAAATTACCAAAGAGCAAAGACACATACGTGTTTAGTTTTCAAGACGTATTTCTTAGATAAAAATGAGGTAAAGTTTTCAATTAACATAATTTTATCAACTGTAAATTTTCCTTGATCTATAAAATAGAATAATTGAAGAACCAATGGCAGTGTCTTGCTGAGACTAATAAGATCCTTTGTGCTAACTTGGTAAACTATAGCTGACCAGCAAATTCAATTTACATACATAATGCCTCTACTACCTATTCCTCAAAATATGTTTTTCTACCTGATTAAATAATTTGTTTCCAGAATTATCCCCATACCTAATAAGAAAATAGCTTTTCCATATTTGTACGTGTAAAAGATACTCTGGTCCAATTATAATTTATGCACATGTGCTATATAAGTCGTTTGTTATTAGGTAAATCCAAACGGCATCATGTAAACAACCATGATAATTCAAATTTACCAAGGCATAAGAGCTGACCAGTAACCCGAATTAATTAAAACAACCGTTACAGTATATATCCCGTAAATTATGCCCATTGCCCAAAACATGTTCATATATTGAATGGTATCCTTTTGTATACCAACAACCAGACTATACATATATGTTGTGCGTATCACTTTCGGTATTTACAGTAATGTGAATGGGCCTTTATGAAACCCCTCAAATAATGGAACCGTTCGTGCTTCTCAAGATTGTTGGTACAAAAGGTATAATTTATATGTTTTCCGAGCTAACTAATTTGTATATTGTTGTTGTACATATTATATCCTATTGGCCACAAAGGAAAACTAAGGAGCAATACATTTAAATGAAAATTAGTGTTTTGTTCTTAAAATAATAATTTATTTTGGAATGTCAACGAAATGTCGTTATTCTTAACAAGGATTTGTCAGTCTCGATCGCATGATTGTTAAAAATTCGTTAAATGATTAAAGTGTATAAATAATACAACAACAAATTATGCAAGCCGGGATAATCCTTGTCAAAGACTATACCTTTATTTATTTTTTATAAGGTTTTTTTTTGTACAATGTTAACCCGAAGGAAGTACGGGTAATGTACTCACTTTTAATACCTTTCTAAAAAATTATGTGAAAAATGTCAAAAAAAATCTTATTTTTAGTTGCATTCACCTTAAATTTTGTTCATTATGTTCGTTAAGATATCTGCTTTAAATGCGGAAGTTAGAGCATAAAACAAAATATGCACCTAGACCTCCATGTTCTACTTCTATTCTAATTGTTAGTTAAGCAAAAAGTAAGATCTCTATTGTTTTTGGCGCAAATCGAAAAAGATATAGAGGAGATGGAGGTACTGTGTGTACCCAATTTCGTTATATAATCATTCGTTTACTTGAAATATGTTCGGAATAGAGAAAAAGTTAATATGATAACAATTATAGAGAATAAAACGATGAAGATTTTATTTATAGACCAAAAAGTTCTATTCAATTGACTCAATATTTATTTCTTGTAAAATAAGAAATCATACGGGTTTAGTATAATCGGTGATGTAGTCAATTATTTCTTTCTCATTGGTTTTCGAACTGTTTTCGCTGTTTTTTGTATTTGTATCGAATTCATATACTCTCGAAATCGCCATCTTTATTAGATATGTCCGACAGAATACAAAAATGTCAAAATAGGTTACGGTATCATTTTAAAAACATGTCAGAGATTAGACTGTGACGAGTTGTATGATTGATTTGTTCACAGAATATTTGAAAAATTATTTTTTCTACCCTACCCCATCAAACAGCACCATGGAAAAAAAGCAAAGTTTAATCATTTTCTTACTTTACACGTAAATTCATAAGATAAGATAATTTATTTGAAAAGTTTTCGTAGCAATGTCTCAACATAAATCCCCCAATTTGTTTACACACAAGAAAGTATCTTAATTAAAATCTAGTTACTACGTGAGAATTTTCTGCATACATTAAATATTGTAATATGTAAGACAATGTAAGCTGATATGATAGGTTAGTGTACCATAAAATAGAAAGCCTCATAACTACCGCACATAATGTATGTATGTCATAATTAATTTTTTTACTCTTACCTATGTACATATGTATGTATTATTTTCTGTAACATAAAGTTGTTGTTAAATAGAACTAAAGGGTCATTAATAAATATATTTGAAATATAGCGAAGAAATCAATATCTATATTTAACCATACCGGGCACTTTTTATTATAATAAGTGAAATACAGTGGAATACTCTCGTCATTTCAAAAAACCTAGTAACTTATAGCAAATAACTATAGGTTTTGTCATAAATCATCAGAACATCAGATTTTTTATAACACGCGAGCTTTATGAAATTATTCTAATTATTTTTCTGTAGAACCAATGTTATTGAGAAAGTTCAAAATTAATAAATTTATTATTAATTTGTTATTTCTTTGATTAATTGATTATAATACAATTTGAATGAATGTGAAAACAATAAATAATAAATTTATGTTCGGCATATAATTAAGAATCGGAAATGTTACTTACACCTAGGTTCACAAGTCCATTACACTACATACACAATTATATTTTGTTTATATTTCAATTTTGTATTATTTTTTAATTATACATTTAGATTTAATAAAGCTTTTGATTAAATTTATGTTTTCGTCTAATTAGTATATTAAAGCTAAATTCATTAAAAAATTGGACGACTTAAATAATATGACTGCTCATATCTCGAGTGGCCATATTTTATTTCCATACAAAAAGCCAGCAAAGATAAAGATAAAAATCTAGCAAATATTAAATTTACCACTACATGCATATAACGAAATTGGCAAGACAAACATTTCATGTTCATGCGACAATTTCTATCGCGACTACAATATTTGATTTTTTTTTTGTCGCAAAATGAGTAGGAGCGACCATCGCAAAAAAGCGTACAAAGAAATTTTAGTCGCGCGATTCATTTTTATGTCATAGCAAAAGTGACAAAATCGAGTGCATATTTATTATTATTATTTTTGTAGCTTTACTATTCTCTGATGTACCTACGCAAATTGATATATTTCTCAAATATCAGAGAGCTAATTAAAAAAGTTCTTTTTATAAAATGTAAAAAAAACAATTTTTCTTTTTTAGGGTAAAAAAAAACAAGACAAAAATATATTTTGAAAACATAGTTTAAAAGGCTCGCTCGTATAGTCGATCAAAATCGAATTTTTTAAACAAACATATTTTCATATTTTCTACATACCAATCATCACCAACAGAAGAAAAACATTTCGAAAAAATTCTTATATCATATTTTATGTGAAAGAATCATAGCTCTCTATACGAAGAAAACTTCACATTGCATGGGCGACAATTTATTGCCACTGAACAGTGAACATGTATGTATGTGGTGCGGTGGGGTTGGTAGAGGTATATGGTAAACAGACAAACAAATGTCAACAGGAAAAATGGAATAAAAATGGAAATTCGGTTAACAGTAAGTATATATGGTGTATTTAGGGGTGCGATAAAATTTGTTTCAAAAATCAACAGTAGCAAATCTACAACGATAGCGGGTATGAGCTTCTTTTGTTTTACGGCAAATTGCAATGTGCTTTTTGCAGTCGTACAAGTGGAATTTTTCCTTTGTTTTCGTAAATTTGAAAATAAATTGGATATGAAATTGGAAAATGTTTTGTGTTGTGATTTTGATGTTTTATTCTTATAGTAAAGGAATATGAATTTGTTAAGAAAGGGTTATGAAATTCTTTTTATGCGTATTTACATGATTTTGATGTGATGTGATTTTTGATGTGATGACCATAATATAATGTACATTGTACGGTACATCTACTAACCTATACAAATACGAATATGCATAAATCGAATTTGTCTTTTGATAAAATTTATTGTTCAGAATATCGAGTAAACGGAAGTTGTAAACAATTTAAAATATGTAGGTTTCTAAGATTTCTAACGAGCAATATGTCAAAATGTATGACATTATCTCAACTACTCACTCAATAAATAAATAAAAGACAGAGAGCGCTGCAATTTTTACAATTTATTAAGTATTCCGGGAGTAGGATCTCTATTGTTTTTGGAGTAAATCGGACAAGGGTAGGGGTTACAAATTACAATATCCACCTAATTTTAATATATAATAAACCGATTCATTTACTCGAAGGGTAGTCGAAATGTAGAAAAAACAAAAAATGAATATGACAACAATTATAGAGAATACAAAAATTAAGATTTCATTCATAGACTAAAAAATTTTACGGCATACCGTTATGGCGCTACAATCAATTGTATGTAATTTATAGGATTTTTAATTATTTACTCGAAAAATATTTGGGTTACGGAAAAAATGAATATGACGAAAATGATAGAGAATAAACAAATGATGATTTCATTTATATACCAAAAATTTCAGGATCTACTGTTATTAATATCACTGCAATTAATTAATATAATGTTTTTTCTATGTTTTTAATCATTTGTATTCAATTAACTCAATTTATATTTTTATATTTTTTTAATAGACAAAATAGACACGGACAAAGCCGTACATAATAAATAAGTACTCATACGGGTATATTATAATCGATGTAGCCAATTATTCCTTCTTCACTTCTTCACTTCTTCACTTCTTCACTTCTTATCGTATTGTTTTAACAATTTAAGTATATACTTGGAACCGAATAGCTCAATGATTTAAAAAAATTTTCCAATTTTTCCTTAGATTTTCGATAAAAATTCTTTAAAAAATTCATATCTCCTAAACTACGGGATTATTTTTCAGAGAGCTTTTTTTTTCTCCACTTAGCTATTTCGGATATTTATCAGAAAATAAATATTTGATTGGCGATTGTTACGGTAAGGACAAAATCGACGTAACCAATTGTTTCTTCCTTACTAATTTTTTGTTATAAAATCAATAATCATCATAACATAGCAACGTAGTATATATGTACCTATTAGTTGCCTACATACCTAAATATATGTATATAATATTTAGTAACTTTTTTGATTTTTAACAAAATTTATTTAAAAAGTTTAAATTTGAAATTGTGGCATTTAAGTTGATTTTTCTCCTTTTTCAACACAATTTTTATGAAATTGTCATAGAATACGTAAACAATTTTTCCTGAGATAATCATACATCGTCTCGAAACGTGACGCAACGTTCGCATTTTTTCAGTTTAACTGAAAGCTTTTACAAAACATCAATTATTAACAGAAATGATAAAAAAATCCATTTACAATATATACATACCTACCTACCCTAAAAAAAAAGGAATGGGGATTTGCTATATGTATACTTGTAAAAAATATATATAAATAACTTTAAGAAAAAAACATTGTGCATAATTTATTATAATTTTTTTTATCGTTTATTTTTGGTTTTATATTTATGGTTTAAGGTTTTTTTTTTGTTGTTGTCATCCCTTAGAAAATTATCGTTATTGTACAGTATAAAAAATATAAGGTAATATTAACTCTTCAAAAGGTTTTATATACAGAACATTCAGGTTGAAGGATTTTTTTAATTCTTGCTAGAGTATATATGTAACAGTGGAGTACTCAGAATTATCGTATATGTAAGTAAGTATATGAGGAAAGTTAGTCTAAGATAATTTAATAGATATGCACAAAATGGGAATTTCGAACAAAGCTAGTAAGTTATTTTGCTTAATTTTAAAGTCTTACCACTTTTGGATATAAATTTTGTAATCTTAGGTAATCTCTAAAAATATCTTCTAGAATTTAGTTTGTGTATAAACAAATAATTAAACTATACAATCTTTCACTATAGCATTTACTTTTGCTAGAAAACTTTTTTTCCTTCCATCTCTACGCCGTGGACTTGGGCCATTTTCAATAGACAAATTTGAAGCTTCTAGCTCAGCTGTTGATCGGTTGAAATAATTATTGTTTGTATTGTAGGAAGTGGTGGGGCGATGAAAGAGTTTGTCCATATACAATGGAAGAACTAACTGCCACAAACGCTGTGTTATGTTTATTCAAATGAAGATTTATTCCCAACATGTAATATAAAACAATATATAAAACAATGCACCTTGACCTCGTTCAATTATAGACAACAAACGCGGAGTTGTACAAAGTTTTTTTTGTTCACAGAGTTAGTATTTTAACAATTTTCTAACATTGGTATTTAAACGTCACTTAAGTGATAATAATATAGCAATTATGGCTTGTTGAAGGAATTATTTTATTTATTATTATCTGGCATTGCAATAATTTACACATATTTTAGTGGTATTTTTAAAAGTTTTATAGCGATTATTATAGGCAGAAATCTGCCAACGAAATCTATTATTCTCAATGAATTGCGACTATATATTTTTTGTCAACGCAAGATCCCTTAAAAATTTCAACGACACAACTTTTTACCACATAAAAAATTTAAATGATTGATGGTAATGGTTACCACGAAGAGTAACATATGTACCATAAAATTGCTTTTGGTGTAACATAAAATTGGTCAAACTGTTTTCCTCTTCTGTTTTTTTTTTTTTTTGTTCTTTTTTCTTTTAAGAAATTGTAATAGTATAACACTAATATAGATCCATTTTAAAAGATTTGGGTTCTTGGGCATACATACTGATGATTAAATTCCATTTATTGGTAAATTGGTTTTATTCAATTATTTATTTCATTTGAAAACGAAAAGGTATAAGTAAGTAGGTATTGCACTGAAATATTATTTTTCAATTATCACGATAAAAATTAGGCAAATCCATTAAAATTGTTGTTGTAAAATTAGTACGTAATGCTTATATATGATAGTAATTGCATAAAAACGTGCACTTTTTCAGCATTTTCTTAAAGTAAAATTAGTTTTATTTTTCGAACTTATAACTAATGAATAAAATACAAATGCAATAAATACTTAGGTATTGATATTCCCACCATTAAATAAAATAGTTTGGATCAATTTTGTACTTATCTAAATACAATTCACAAGGATTAATTGTACAAAGGATTTATCGAAAATTACATTTTAAATTGAACGAAAAAGCTTAACCATCATGTTTGCTATGGAATTGATTTCCCTGCACTCAAATAAAACATATGAGAGTATCTACGTTTCTAAAAGGTTTTTTTTTAAAACAAATATTAATTGGAAACCATGGGGAATACAAAGTGCATTTAATCGATTCTGGAAATTGAATTTAGTATGAACCAAAAAGGACCGATACATACCTGACATAGTTATTTTTTAATATTAACTCATCCATCAATCGTCATCATATATATGTGTGTATAATTGTTTTGTATCTTTTTTACCAATTTAAAGTTTTTATGAAATTGCCATTTTGAGGAATTTTTCAATTTAATATTTTATTTTTATTAATTTTTCAACGGAGAGTACATGTAAGCTGACAAAATAAAAATTGAAAAAAATTGTATTTTTATTTTAGTTGAGTTGTGTTTGATTTGATTTCATTTGGTGGATTATTATTTAGTTTTTGTTTTATATTTTAGTTTTTGTCAATTTCTATTTCTATTTGTAACCCTTATACAAAAAAAACCTTTATACCTATCTACAAACTTCTAAAAGTATATATGTAATGTAGGGAACAACCGGAACGAAAGTATTTTTAATTGTTTTAATTGTTACGTTATTTTTATAGGATTATTTTTAGAACTTTTTCATATATAAGAGAAATGCTCCTCATCTATTTTTTTTCCTACTTCGAATAAATATTGAGTAAATCAAAAATTTCATTAATTTACTTGTATATTTTGGTTCTATATATGGACGATGGACCACCTTTGATCGTTATTACAACTTTGGCTAGTCGTACCTATTCCAAATTTTCTAAGTGTCTAGGAAATTTTGTATTCCCTTAGTATTGTATCAATCGACCGATTTGTATTAATTTATTTTTGTGATAAATATTAGCCCCCAATGACTATACCAACTATTGCCCCGGTTCACCCCTATATATTTACAGCAACTCGATAACCAAATAAAAACATGATTCAATCACTTTTCAACTGTAAAGTATAGACATACAATTTCTATCGATATTCAATCACAAATATTTACTATTAACTGAAACTTTTAAGACTCTCTCATGACAGTTTCTTTTAAAATTGTCACATACAGCCTGAAATTTAATTTTCTTAGGAAGATTGATGGCGCCAGTTTCGATTATATTATATTGTACATGTATAAATACAACAGAGAGACGGATGTGGCTTTTATAAATTCTTAAAGAAATTTAAATTTGCACACGAAAAGTCTGGTTGTTCTTAAGTAAAATCAAATATTGATATATAATAACGAGTTTATTAAAAGGTTTAGATATATTAAAATAAGGGCACGGTAAAATATTTACCAATTTTTATAATTTTATTTAAGATATAATTTACATAGCGTTTTTATGGTATATTTTGCCCGTTGGTACGAGTTAGAACTCATTGTGTATTAGATAATCTAGTACAGGGTTCCTTTTACTATTATTTGTCTACATAGAAATAATTTTTTACTTACATGAGCATTTCGATTTTGTTTTTTCGACAAAGTTTGAGATTTTATGTATGTAGGTAAATTTTAGTATTTTGTAATAAGGCACATAACTTAAAATCTCAAAATCATTATTTTAAAATTATTGAGAATCCTAATCCGTAACCGGAATTTGAAGAAATAAGATACTTAATAATTATGCTAATTTTACGATAATGTACTTATGTAGGTAGATATATACATAATATTTTCAAACTAATGCTACCAAACATTCCACAGCGCCTTGTAGCCTAAACCCTGAACAAATATAAACGCTTCTCTGAAAACATTAGTTACAACCTCTAGCTTGATCCAATCGACCTTACGCCTTTCATTCGCAATTTGATTAGCCTTTTATGATTCTTATGTATACATATACTAAGTATATATATTATATATATATATGTATATTATATATCAAACATAATATTAAGTTTGACTATGTATATGTGACATTAAAATAAATCAATATAAAAATGTCTAGAATAAGATAAAGGGCATCAAATTCAATCTCAGTATTCACCCAATTCTTTTCTTTGAAAAAGAAAATAAATTCAAAATTATGATCAGCCTAATGGTCAAAATGACCAAAGTGCTTCCATAATTTTGGACATTTTGGAAAAAAAAAACTTCAGCACATAAAATATTTATTATCAACTTTATTGTCCCAATGATTTATTTTTTCACCCGCACAAACCCTCCCCCATCCCCGATAACATCATTCCAACAACCGAATAAGAAGCCAACAAAAAAAAAGTGTTGGGGCGTTCAATCAAATTTTAAGTATATATTGCATTGGGGCTCTTTATTACCTCTTTTTCCTATAAATAAAGATATGGACCAGGTATAAGCTCACACCAAGGAGGAATAAAGCTAAGTTTGATTTAGTGATATAAATAAGCTAAAATAAGGTGCTGAAGGTGAAAGAAATATTTATTTATTTAGGGGAGATACGGACAGGATTGCTGATAAATTGCTTCAATAGGAAAAAAATTTTCCAAGAAAAGAGAAATGGATCAATTAGCGAGAATAGATATATATTTCCTTTGCCCAAAAAGTATATTTTAATAATATTCCACATTGGATTGCGTTCGGTAAAATATATAGGGAACATGAAAACTCATAAACTCAAATGAGATATTTATTATATGATGCCCCGAATTTTGTTGGTTGAATTACTACGCTATGTGTTGGTTGAATTGCGAAGGAGGAAATTTATTTCAATGAAATCCATCATAAATACAGTTATAATAATGGTTGTTGACAGTTGTATAGTGATTTTTATTTCTGATTTCTAATTAATATCTTTTATATATCGGAATATGTGTCCTCAATTACCTTTGCTATTTGCTTTGATATATCATACGTATATTTAAGCCAAAAATCCAATTTAGCGTAAGCGAGCAGCATAACAAAAACATCGAAAAATGTATAAGTAATTGAGATCAAAACATTGAAGTATGTATACTTATCGCTAAGCAACATATATAATATGTATGTACATGTTATCCTCTACCTTTAAGCTAGCTGAAAGCTTACATGTACCTACAGCTCGTTAATTTGCAAGATCAAATGGTTGAAATTTTGTCTCATAATATTGTTTTATGCCATTGAATAGAATATTGAAATCTTGATGGATTGGAAAAAATTCTTAAATCTGCTACTATATCCCAAATACATGTAAGAAAGTTGGTAATTTACAATCGTACTATAGCTAATCATTCTAACGCTTAAAAGAGAGAGAAAGGCCAAAACAGCAGCCAAACAAATTAATAATTATAATTATTACATATATTATGGTAATACAGTGTCTCATTGTGTCTAATCTTATCGACCGTTCAGAGCTTATTAAATTTCTAAATTTCTAAAGCGTACACGATGCCTCAGGTTAAACAAAAGAGGAAGAATTTCGAAATAATAACATATAAATCAGGATACATCTAAGCTCTAAATCTAAATCTAAATAAAGATGTTAAATCTATAAATAATTATCAAAGCTCTAAAACTGTAAGACATTTTATAATCTCTAAAATTGTACAATTTGTAATCTAAAAATTCTAAATTGGACCTAATGAATCTAAAAAAAGATAATAAAAAAATATCCCACAAGCCAGAGGTTGGTTAAATAACTAAGAATGGTATGTATCCATTTTCTTTTGGTTTACTTTGTTTTTAATAAATTTTTTCTCTGTTTTTAACAAGAGATAATTCAACGTTTAATAAAAACAAAATATCGAAAGTGGGTCGCTCACCTGATGAGCTGATCTACCAGCCAATTTAATTTTTTTCAAACTGCTTGGTGCCAGGGGCTTATTGAATTTTTTTTATAAATTTTGTCATCTTCATAAAAATATCTTGTCTTGTATAGATATTATAATCTAAACTACAACTTACAAAAGACCTAATATAGAATTGTAAGCACTCGTTGAGTCGGTATATCTATACCTACCTCTAATAGTTTATGAAAATTGTGTATGTAATTATTTGTATTGAAAATGGATTTTTTTCCGAATAAAAATCGTTTGCGTGAGGTAAAAACACTTCCAACATGTAATGGGAGATTTTTTTTCTTCTAACAGCCAATAATTATTTTAAAAATAGAAAACATAGAAAAAATTACTTACCTGCCTTTAATTCTTCTTAATTATTCAATTGAAAGTTCTTACTTAGACGATCCCATATAATATTAGATTAAATTTTCCATTTTTACATAATGACATTTAACAACATTAAAGCGTTTTAATGACATAATCACTTATTCACTGAAGCGTTCATATTTATAATTTTGATTGAAAAGGCAATAATTTATTGTCATCATCAAAATTAATTATAAAATCAAAAGCATCACAAACTCTATAATTATACATTAATACCATTATATCAATCACATTGTTATTACTGTAAATTGCTTTCTCCATCCAAAAATATGTAAATTGAGTTAACTGATGGCAACCTTTAATTTAATTTTCTCTTCTGACTATAGCCGCATCTTTGTCTATTTGTATAGAATAGACTATAGAGTATAGACAATAGACATTCTAAAACCATTTTTTAAAAATTGGTTTGATTTTTCCAAATTTTTCGTCATTTTAACATAATGGTTAATGTCTATTCTAGACTCTATGCTAGAGTCTAGAGAGACGGTATTTGGTATTTTGGCCAAATGTTTTTCATGCAAAAATCTTGTTAATTAATGTTTATTGTACGACACCGGATTTTAATTTTATTTATCTACACTTTTATTTAAATTAATAATTTTTTCTTATAGTTAATATATTTTAGTACAAAAAAAAAGTATTCCTTTGTGCCATTTTGTTTTTCCAAAATTAAACTGTGATGTCATTGCAGATTGCACACTATCAACGCTTCCATGTAAATCTCTCAGTAATATTGCAATACCTTGACAATACCGTCATAATACCATAGATCTAGTGGTTGAATCGTCATTTTGAATCTGTGACGAATTACAATTTCTTCTAGAGATTGACATTAATATGAAAATTAAAATAAATGGCGAACACAATATGTAATGTACCATCTATATTCTATATATTATTAGATCATAGATTATGGATCATTCTAGTCGCACTATTATGGTCATTGAAATTATTACTCAAATGGAGAGTACGAGTATAACGAAATTTCAATTCACCTATTTATTATTGGTATAATTTTAAAGTCTTTTTCTTTTGTTTGATTTTTAAAATTATATTCATTATCCGAAAAACCGAAATTGGGAAAAAGATTTTTTTTTAAATTATAATTTTTGTATGAAAAAAGTAAAATCCAATTTTTTGTTTTTAAAATATTTTATTTATAATATTTTAAATACAAATAAATATAACACACCGTGATTAATAATATAACTTAAATTATTATAATTTTGGGTATTTTTTTTTTTTTTTTTATCGATCGTATGAGTGGGTGTAAACACAAATTAAATTATTATATTTTGCTTGTGTGAAGGTTTTCTTTCCAAAGAATTGTTGTTAGTAGATCCTAAATGGATAATCTGTAAGAAGAATTGGTTAAAAATTTTTTTTTTTTAAATTTTGATTGACAGTAATCAGCTTAGAGCGAAAAAGTAGTCGCTAAAAAAACAGAAAATGCGCAATTAAAATTATCACTATAAATTCTAAAATAGTCATTAAAATTGCCAGTAATTTCAATAAAAATATTAAATTAGGTTGAATGGAAAATATTTAAAAAAAATTTAATTTTTTTTTATTTAAGTGTCAAATGTCGAATTTTCCTATTTTGTCTGGCTCTAATAATCAGTAGTCAGCTCTCAGTCACCATCAGTAATCAATAATCAGTAAACGTCAGTGATCATTTAATTAGTGAAACATACAATAAGTCAATAAATTAAGCAAACAGTCTATTAATGAGCCAACCGATAAATTAATCAATCAATTATACATAATCAGTTAATTAGACAATCTTGCAAAACAGTCTATTTAACTATTCTCTACCAATGAATCATTTTACTTCATAACATCAATTAATTAATGAATAAAATTGATGATTTATCGATTAATATATAGTGAAATTCTTATATTTTCCGATTTTCTAAAATGGTAAACTCTAGAAAGTAGTAAAATGGGGAGCATACTAATGTCTATTTTAGATGGATAGATGGATGCATTTAGAATTAACTAAGTATTTGATTTCTCAATATATTGTACATTCAATTAAATGTAAATTAGGTACAATATTAGTATATATCCTATCCCAATTCATTAAGAGCTTACACATAAACTTGGTCGATTTGTCTCACATTAGGCAGGTCTTTCAAACTTCAAGAAAACAACTTCTTATTGCCATTCAATGTATATATGTATGTACGTGTGTGCGTGATATTGTACATATATATGTACACATTGTAGGGCTGCAGACATTAGTGAGTTTTTATATCATTTGCAAGTTACGAAGGACTAGCCTTTGTGGAATGATGGTTTATGCCCAATGTTTCCTATTCAAGTATACCTAATACGTTCAACATTTGATTGCTTGTTTTAGGGAAAATTGATGGTTGTGTTTCTTTTCCGCTATATACATATTACATATACCCAATTTCATTCACAAAGAAGAGGTGATTCTGTATGGCAGAGCGCACAGCAATAAAGGAGAACAAATTCAGGAAATTACCTTGTTTATGTTCACAGAATAAAAGAAAGAAAATTTCTTTGCCTGTTACCAGATCTAATTACTTTTAAATGAGGTGATAATGGATGGGTTTTTCGTAATAGCTTAAAGCTACATACCTATCAAGTTGGGTTTTGATATTCTACAATTTTGTTGTTGTTGTATGAATAGAAAAACTCATCCAATCTAAATAAGATATTAAGTGTTGTAATAATCGCAATTTGACTTTGTTGGCTAACAGTTTTGTATCGTGTTGCCACACTCATACAACGATCATTAAATTAAAAGAAGTAAAATAAAAATCTCAAAGTATGACACTTTACTTTACTTTTTCTCAAAATCAACTAACTTTATTCGAAGCAATATCAACAATCCTAAAATTACAGCCAAAACATAAATTCAATGTCAATTGACAACTTGAGTTCCCATATATTGTGTAAGCCTTGAAAAAGAAAATAAAAAATTTTCAAAATATCGGCAACAAGTAAAGTTGTGTTTCAAAATTCACCTAGATTCCACTCAAAAAATACCACTTTCTTCGTCCGAAAGTGCTATTTGGAAAAACACCAATTATAGTCTCAGAGGTCACTTAAAGGGGATACAAGATCTCATCCCCTTTATTAAAAATCTTATGAAAAATATAAGTTTTATGGACAGCGACGTAATATTCAAATTTCAATCTAACCATTAAATGTGTAGGATTACTGTACCGCATTGAATTAATATGAATACAAATTATATAGTAGGTTCATATATACCAACACAGACAGTAACTCATTCACTCATAACATGCGTCGTCTACCTGACGCTTATAAATGAATTATATTTTAAAAGAAAGCTTTGAAAGTAATTAAAACTTTGCGAAGGATTATAATGACATAAAAAGCAGATCCTTTCTATTGGTTGTTGTTAAGGCGGCAATGCGAAAACAAAACGTAATAAAAATGAGATACGATTATAGCTTGCTGAAGCACAAATCTAATAATAACCTTAATTACACTTTGCCTAAGTCATTAAGCATTAGAGGTAACATAAAACACTCGACCATACACTCTCATGTTATACTGCTGGCATTGCCATTTCATTCCACCATTCATTACTTGGGATTGTTTTTCATCATTTCTCTGCTTTCTTTTCAAAGTTGTTGATGGTACGTTTGCGGAAACGATGGTAATTTGTGTTTTTGTTAATTCATTGTGATGGCTGAACAAACTATGCATATCCTCTCTCTTATCTATGGGTTACTCATAATAAAAACTCATTATTTAAGCAAAGTAGAAAAAGTTTTTTTTTTTTTAAGATTCGGATATATTCTTATGTATGTACGTGTACGTACATTGGAAGTCTTATATATTTACTATATAAGAATTATAATGCCAATACTAACGCAGAAAATTCAAAAGTATCACTGGGATGGTCGACATGATTTCGATCATTTTAAAAGCAATACACTACTACAAAGTTTAATAGTCCTCTTATTATCCTCTTATTAACCGACCAAATGGCTCAGTGGATTGAGTGGTTGCCTTTGGAGCGGGAGGTCCCGGGTTCAAGTCCGACGGGGTTGAAACCAGACAAAGTTTTTCTCTGGTGTGTTGACTTTAATCTGTGGCCGGGTGGTTAGATTGCACTTAAAA
>JANSTT010018415.1:0-13894 GCA_026745375.1 Platyura marginata
GTTCACATCAGCTTATCTCCTCATCATATAAACTATATATATCATGTCTCTGCATCGTGTTTCTTTGATATATATATATATATATATATATATATATATATATATTTTTTGTTGTTGTTATATTTGTACATTATTATTGTCATTAGTTCTGCATTTTAATATTTTCAATTATAATTTATAAAATCAAACCACAACAAAAATCTTTTAATTTAAAAAAAATCAAATTTTAGCAGCAAAATTATTCTAGTGCCCCACGCCTACATTATTTCAAGATGACTTTTACCAAATTTTAAATAATTTTCTTGGAAAAAACTAAGAAAACAAAAAAAAATCCTGTGGATTAGGGATAAGAAATTAGAACCCCACAGTAAAAGGTGACTAAAACAATCAGAATTGCCTATCTTTTAACGGTGCGCGAAATTTAACAAATTCTCGGATAGGACATCAATTTAGAATCACTTCGTTCACAGAACAGTGGAAAACTAAAACAGTTCGGTGGGGAAGATAACTCCAAATTGAGATAAAATTGAAAGAAAAAAACCGTACATACCTGTTCCATTGGGCATCCTTAATATTATTGTCGCTCAACAGTAAGTCCAATGTCTCTTCAGGATACTTTAATAAAAATTTCACCAATGGATCTCTAAATGGACATGACGGCTCAATCTAATATAGTTAGGAATAAAAAAAAAAAACAAATAATTAAAAGTCCACATAAAAACATGAAATCTTTCCCGTACCATTAAACTCTTTTCCGTCTGTAAAATTAATCGACATAAACTGTCAATGAATTTTGTGCTTGCCGCCGGAATTTGATGAAAAATGCCCATAATTATTGTGATTTTCTGTTCGGTATCTCCAGTTTTAGCCATTGCTAAAAAGTTCTTATCCTTATTGGCAGCTATAGAATTTTCCAACATTTTCTTAATATGCTGCAACAGCTGTTCGCATAATTTCTCATTGAACATGGACGGAAACAATTGAGTAAGATATGACAAACGTTTCGTTCGATTCAGTGTTAGATTTCTATAGTCGCCTAGCGTCAATAACAGTGGACGCATTGAATTGTGAATAATTTCTTTGTCAATTGTACAGCCAGAAATAAATTTCTGTAAACATTCAAATGCAGCTTCTTGCAATTCGGAATTATTCTTTTCCAATGATTTCAATAATATTCCCAGAATTCGATCACGGTACGTTCCATCGGTTATATAATGGCATGCGGCTAATGCACGTAGAGCACTAATACGTAGTGGAACCAGGTTCGATACGCTTTTGTAGCAATCGAGTTTATTCAGTGCTTGATCTTCGGCTTCACATAAAATTTGTACTTCATGGAAAAATTGATTATGACAACTATCGGTTAGGTCTGAAATATTGGAAAAAAAAAGATTATTCGCCTTTTGATTGATTTTACTATTTTTACTCTTACCAATAGTAAATAGACGAGGTTCGAGAGTAGTACAGAATGTATTGCCATCCATTAATCCGATTTGTGCACTAGCCGGTTGATGACGGAGTAAATGCTTTTTCGGTGGTATAATATCAGCTAGGATCACACGGTGTGGATCCATAATTTCGGTTACAGTTTTATTTTGAAGTTCAGCAATTAGTTTTAACGATGATATGGCTTGTAGTCGTACGAGCGTATTTGAACTTGTAACTTGGCGAACTAGTTCATGTACCACTTTATACATGGCCTCCTTCTGTGTAGCTATTAGTTCCTCATTTTTACATTCTTTATCTAAAGGAACCATACAAATACGGAGCATTTTCTCCAAATAAGTTTTGGCCATATCAATTGCTCCACTTGAAACTTCACCGGCCAAATCCATAATGACAAACATGAATGCCTTTAAAAAGACAAACAAATGCTGATAGAGCCATCGCATAGCCATATGCTGATAGAGAAATTTGAGTGCAATGCAACCGCCCATTTTGGCATACCATGGACGTTCATAGCATAGCGAAGACATTCGTTCAGCTAAATACTGCATTATCGGCAATCGACAGGCTCTCTCTTTGTTTCCCATTATGTTTGTGGCTGTCTCTAAGATCAAAACCATTGCTAAATGACCTGGTTTGCATAGTTCCTTTTCTTCATGTCCCATAATAACTGACAAAGCATCAATTAATACCAATGGATCCAATCCATTATTCATGTTGTAATGTTTGTGTGGAAATGGTCCCGCTTGTTGTGCTATGGCCACCATTGTATAGTGACGAACAACAGCAACCATTGTCGGTAATACAGATTGTCTCAATTCTTTTGTTGCAGCTGCCACAAACATTGCCGTCAATGCTGTTTGATGTGTTTGACGTGCTTGTAAATTGTGCGATTTGTATTGCGGTCCCGGGATACCACCAACATTACCCTCAACAAAAGTTGGATGCATAAATAATTTCTGCAACGTATGTTTATCATCATCCAACGATAGCGATGATGCCAAATAGCACCGTATAACTTCCCAACTTTGGCGCCAATAAAATGGATCGGTTGAGCTGGTCTTAAGTGCATTAAATGCTGTATCGATAACTTTGTCAATTGGAAAGTCAATTGGTTTTTTGTGATCTTGGAAAAAGGCTACTACAGCTGGCGGTGGTGCATCTCGATCATTGTATTCTAAACGCTGTGGTTCTATCATCATTTTACGATTGCCTCCACCAAATTTACCTAGCACCCGAAATGCAACCTGAGCTGCACTATCTTGATTTCGAAGTGTTCTCCACAGTGCCTGCATAAGATCAGCTCGAACCGGTTGAATATGATCGTAGAGAAAATCTGGTTGAAGATTGTCAACGCAAAGTTCAAGTGTTCGAAGGCCCTGAATTTTAAATTATGCTTTTAAAAAAATTCTACAAAAGCGTTCACCGGTAGGCCCTATGTCCTTATGAGGGATTAAAGCAATGTATGTATATGACATACAGTACCGGTAATATTGTGTTATGTTCAATAAAAACAAAATGTAATAATCCTACCTGGCTAATCAATGTATGTGAACCATTCAACGCCGACACCAGAGGATCCATTAACATTGGCAAATATGGCAGCAGTGACGAAAGTCTCACCGGAACCGTTAAACACAATTCCACGAATAAATCTTTCATATGCTGTTTATGAAAACCACTCTGCAAACGATTAAGACCTTCCAATAGATTTGGTAAAAGTGGCAAAAATTCCTGATACAATAAATCATGACTGCCGCCACCAATCGAACGGAAAAGTGCACGCAATAGTAAAAAGTAATTATACGGTTCTTTAGCGGTCATTGCTAATTCCATTGATCGATTTACAATATTGTGTAAATGTGGACGCAACATCAGTTCATTGTCGCTGGGAAACAAACTGACACTGCCAAAGACAAGCTTGAACAGTCTCAAGTATAAATTAGAACGATCAATATTTGAACCCATCTCTTCCATTCGTTCCAATAAATATTCAACAAGTACGGTGGCAAATAGGGGTGATGTTGTTGGATTGGCCAAAAACGAATTGGCTATTATTTGCAATGCGGAATTTTTGTAAATTCTTTCGACCATATAGTCAATGGTGGAGGCAAAAATTTCTTGGAAATTTTGATTGTTCATCATCAGAAACTGAAAAAGAAATAAAATTTGGAAAAACCACACAGGAAATTTTGGCAAACGACAAAAACTTACGACACCACTAAAATGTTCCAAAACTTCTTTCTCCTCTTTAGACCGTGGTAATTGACCTGATGATTTTGCAATTTGTGGTCCACCGGGCCCATTGGTAGGCACACTTATTGTATATATATCCAGAGCTTCTAGAGCCCAATGAACCAAATCGATAAAAATGAGTATTTCATGTGGCTGAAACATTTTCGACGATGGACCAGTATAGTTTGCATCATTCACCTTGCAACTGGCACATCCCCATGTAATCGTTTTAACGCCACACACAAGAGTTTTGACTAAATTTCGATATTCGGTAACATTCAAATTGTTTGGCGGTGGAAAACCGATACTGCTCAGTTTTGATGCTTGTTCCGATGCCGATACATCCAATCCTAATTGATCACGATGATTATCTGGCGGTAGAGTTAATGCATTCGATTGATTAGTTGTCGATGCATTATTGGTGGTCTCAGCTTTTATCGATTTCCTATAAAAATTAAATGGAAAAATTCATGTTTAATCTATAAGAGAGAGATTCATGTTTAATGGGAGTACATACCATTTTTGCATTATTAATGGTAATTGCATTTTGGCAATAGTATGAAATTTCAATGTAAATACACGAAGCATTATCATTAATAAATCTCGAGCTGTTGTTGTTTCTGCATCACATCTTTGCCTAATGCAATCGACCAAATTTAGCAGTAACTTGCAAGACATCGTCTAATTAAGAAAATAACCAAAAAATATTCCCATAGTTATTGACTTGACACATTAAATTAATTCGAAAATACCTGAATGCTGGTGGGAAGTGATTCGTCATGGACATTTTTCGAAAATAAATGTACTGCTTTGGCCAAAACGACTATATTTAAATGTTGTCGAACGTGATGCACTAAATCGGCCAGTGTCGAATAGGCCAATGGTCGTAATGATTCATGTGTTGTATAACCACGTCCCAATAAAAGGTCTTCGTCAAACAATTTATCCATGGATGTTACGAAATCTATTAAAATTATGGAACTATTCAATAGAAATTTCAAAAAACGCTTAATCATAAATCATATAACTAATCCGATATACTCCTTTGAAATGATTAATAATTACAATTACTTACTAGCTCTTAGATCTGTTGCCAAAATATGTCTAGCTGCAATTAACAATTCCTTTCGAAGATGGGCTACTTCTTTGGGACAAGACTGCAATAGACTTAGCATTCCTTTTACCATTGCTGGTGCATGCTTTACAATAACTTCCTGCAAATAAATTCAATTCATAAAGAAACATTTTATTGAATTTGAATTAATTTAATGAACTTACATGAAGAAGTCTTATGATATAAGCCAAAAAAGATAACGTTTTTATTTGAGCTCCCATAAAATCAACAAAAACCTCTTTGTTAAAGGAAGGAGAATTTCTGCAATTGAGTTTTTTTTTGATGTGTCAAATAAAAGAGTAAAGAAAAAAAGAATTACCTATGAACTGGAGATGGTTGTAATGTTATTGTCGTCATAATTAATGGAACAAAATCAGCAACTTCTTGTTGAACATTTTGTTTGTATATTTGATACATTAGCACAACTATTATTGGAAGTTCCTGAAGGACTTTTAGTGACAAAAATCCTTTTGGTATTAAATTTTGCTAGAAAAATAAATTGTTAACATCTTTCATTGCTGATGTTAGTGCTTATTAATTACCATTATTGCTACTGTTGCTCCATCGGCTGTTTTTCTATCTGTTTGAATTGGTGTTATCGTATATGTTTCCATTAACACTTGTTCCATATTAATTTCTTTCAAATCTTTTACCCGAAGTGGTGAACGAGGTTCGAATATTTTCGGCAAATGATTCGGAAGATCCGAATAAATTGCTTTGACAAACGATAAAAATTCATGAATCTACAAAATGGAAATCAAACACAATTTATTTCAAATCGTACAATTTATTGTTAAGGTAAAGGTTAAGGATACCTCTTTATTATATGCAGGACGATACTGTTTATGTAATTCGATAATTATTCGCAAACAAACCAAAACATTTTCTTCGTTGTCCTCTTTAAGTAATTTCAGCATAAGTGATAAAATATGCTTAACATAGGGTCTTAGTATTTCGGATGTTGGTAGTCGATGGATCATTTCTAGAATTAATTTTCGCACCTAAAAAATATCCACAATATCCTTATGAAATCACAAATCAAATTAACAAATTCCTAATTACTTGTTGCATATTATTTTCGGATATAAATTGTGGTTCTCCATCTTGTAAAATTTTAACGAAAATCTTCATTGAGTGCTCTAAAAATTGTAGATATCCAGCACACTGTGTAATAACCTCAAAGTGTTCACTTAACTCTTGGGCGGCTTTTAGTTTGATTTCATCTTTGGCGGTCGAATCGCCCAACATTGTCACATAGCTACGGAATGTATTCATTTGGGTAGCGTCCACTTGGGGACTGCTAGATCCACCACCAATTCCATATACATTCGACATCATAATTTTACTATATTCATAGAAGGAATAATCGTGAATAGTAAATGCCTAATTATTCATAAACTATTTATTTGTATTTTGTTGTTTTATAAGCAAAAATATAACCCACAAAATGTACATGACCACGCCAAAATATGTTAAGAGATTTTTGTTCTAATTCTTTACGTTTACGAACTTACCTTTGGTTTTCTTTAAAAGTACTTATATTAATTTACACATTTTCCCATTTCTTTACTTGTTATTTGTATTATTTAATAAGATATTTAGATTTAATTATCCGATATATAATTTTTTCCGATCGGTCCACACAAATTTTTGTTATGAAGTTTGGGGTCAGTTCACCTCACTGAATTTAAACAAGAAAAGTCAATTTGTGGCGAAAGCGACAAAAGAAAGGCGAAGTCAGACTGTTCTTAATTTTTTAGTTTTTGAAGATACACGAATTCCCTAATTCTTACTAATGTAAAAATTCAATACGTTTGTGATTCTGGGGTGCCCGGGATACTGTTCAGGGATTCGGGATCTTTTTAATTGATATTTTTGTATTCAAAACATTTTTATGGAAACTTTTTGCCTCAAAAATGGTTGTAACGTTAAGCTTTGTTGAAATTAAACATGAAATTCAGTATAACTAGGAACTTTTAGAGAAGGACATACAGATTGAAGTAATTAGTTTGTTAAAACGAGAAAGGCGTTTTACTATTGTCAAAATAATCCGTAATTAATCTGTATTTAATTCTTTAAATACTTGTATTAAGTACTTGAATTCCTCAAAATCATTTGATACTTTTGTATCAGTTACCCAAATACTGCATTAATTTGTTGTAAATATTATTATTCGTCATGTTTATTAAGCCATTTAAAACCAAAAGCAACGTTCAGCTAAAAAGTTCCGATCGAAAGAAACTACAATGTCGAGTTGCTGAAAAGTTTGCAGTAACCGAAGAGAATCTGTGTATTCTTTTTCCAGCCAAATCAACAATTTCCCAATTGAAATTAATTACACATAGTGATCAAATTGTTACGGTTTATGCCAACGATAAACGTCCTTTATTCTTTGAAATAGATAATAAATTATTTCCAACCGTTTATACATTATGGTTGGTGCCATCAATGTTAGCTTCATTTACCACTCATCCGGCCGTATTGCCTAGACTGGCAAATGGAGCCGATCTTATGCTGCCAGGTATGATATGCTACCAACTGAGCAAAGATACGTGTATTTATAGAAGAACTCTTACCATTGCATTCCATTACAGGTGTAATTCGAACCGGACAAGGACTCCGATCATATGGATTTCACAAAAAGGATGAAATTGTAGCTATAAATCTAACATCAAACAAAGCTGCTGTTGGTGTTGGAATATTGCTTAAGTCCAGTGAAGATTTATATATGTCGGCCGGTGTTGGTGTTTGTGTAAAAATGTTTCATGTTTTTGGTGATAAATTATGGGGCATAGAGTCGACGGTAAGTTTGCAAATTCCAAATTTTGGCGTTGGTTTTGAGATGCCCAAAGATGACGATTTTCCAGCATTAGGTTCAGATACGAAAATTAAAAAGTCGCCAGTTGAACCAAAGCCAACGGTTGATGTGGAAAAAGTGTTGATCGAAGATTTTCCTGCACTTGGAATAGATCCACGAAAAAAGATTAAAGATTTTCATCAACCAATAACAGTGGTTGTAGAAACGAACGAACTAAAAATTGAAGATCTCCCACCTAGCGAGATTGATGAATTGGATGTTGTCAATAATGAATTTTCCGACGAAATTTGTTTAGATAATGCCGGAATGCTCCCGAACGAAGATGATATCCTTAAAATAGCATTTCTGACTGCACTTAAACGTGATGGAAAATCGTTAGTCTTGCCTCTTCTTACGAGCAACTTTTACCGATGTCATGTATTGCCTGCAGCAGAACGACAAATAGATTTAAAGAAAACTTCCTATAAGAAATTGTCGAAATTTCTCAGTGATATGGCTACAAGTCGATTCATTACAGTAAAAGAAGAACAAAAAGGTATTGAGAAAATAACAGCTATCAACATAAATCATCCTGATTTGTTGGAATTTGTGCCAAAACCACCAAACAAAGAAGACAATGGCGACAAACCGCTTACGAATAATTTATTTGAGACTGAAATGACCGAACTGTACCTGGTAACTGATGAGACGGCAACATTTTTTGCACATTTCAACATTGGAAATGGTGACGGAGTAGAGGCAAATCAAATAAAAAAGTATCTTAAAGAATATGTGTGCAACAATAAGCTACAAAGTCCAGTAAATTCTCGAATAATCCAACCAAATGATCTACTCTCAAAAATATGTTCGGATACTGGTGGCAGTATTAGTTTTGATGATCTTTTCAATACGATTCTTTCAAAAATGACTCATAGCTATGAGATGCGCAGCAAAAATGAACTGAAATCTGGCAAGAAACCAACAATCCAAATGTCGTTGGCTACTCGATCCGGTAATAAGAAGGTAACATTGGTTAATAATTTGGAAGCGTTTGGTATTCGATTGGCCGAATTTGAGAAAGCATGCCGTTTAGGCGTTGCAGCTAGTACCACCATAACGAAGTTACCACATCAAAAAGGTGATCAACTTTTGGTTCAGGGCAATCAAATTAGATTTATCTATAAATTGTTAACGGACACGTATAAGATACCACCGAAGAATATTGCTGGTCTTGATTTGGCGAAAAAGGAGAAGAAACCAAGTAAAAAGTAAATTGTATGTGATCGTAGTTTTTGCGGGTTTGTTACAATTTTCGTTTAATCGTCCAAAAGTTGGACGTTGGAACCTTACGACCGTTCAAAATCTATCTATTTTTTGTTATGTAATTACACTATTATCATGATACAATATATTTAAATTTAAAAAAAAACAGTATATTATTTTCTTCGTAAATTTTCCAATGGAAAAATCGTTAAAGTGTCCAAAGATTTGATCAAACATAAATTAAAAATCGGCGCCAAATGAAAATTGGTCTAACTGAAATAATTTTTTTTATCTGGCAGCTCTCTATTCTCTATGCTTCAATAAATACCTTGAAAATGAAGTTATTGTTTTGTCATATTTTGTTTTGAGAAAAATAAAAATGTAGAATTAGAATGGAAAATATACAATCCAAAGACTTTGATGTAATTTGTAGATTGTGTCTTAAACGGGATATCCAACTTTATCCTCTACATAAGTATGATAAGGCATCAGAATCCAATTCAACAAATCAGAATTTTCTAGAGATGATTGATTTATGTACGGGATTGAAGGTAAGAAATTATGTTTTTAAGAAAGCATTTTACGATCTAAACATTTAAACCTCAATTTTAGATAAATCTGGAAGATAATTTACCAAATCGTATATGCTCTCAATGTTCAAATCAATTAGAAAACAACAATCAATTCCGTCAAAAATGTTTGGTATCTGCAGATATATTAAATTCCGTTATTGCTAAGGAAAAGGAACTGAAATTGAAAAATGATGTTAACGTAACATTTGAACTGGTGGAAACACCAACTAAAAAAATTGTTAATGTTAATAAAAGACGAACTGTGAGAGATAAAAGCAAACGAAATACTACACAAAAGACTAGAGTAAAAAGTATCAATAAGGTGAAAGAAATACAAATTGAAAATCAATTACAAAACCAGGAACAAACAAAAGAAAGAAAGGGAATAAAAGGTAAAAACAGAAAAAAACGACTTTTGCAAATTTGTCAACTTTGTGGTGCCCGGAGACAGAACTTACGAGAACACATGTCAACGCATTCCGAGGAGAAACCATGCAAATGCGAAATTTGTGGTATATCTGTTAAAACTATTCAAATATTAAAGAAGCACATGCTTGTTCATAGCGAAATAAGGTTGGCATTCTATCCAGATAATAACATAGACATTTAATTTATGTTGCCTCTTACAGACCATACAAATGTGATATATGCAATGTTGCTTTCAAAACGGTAACACACCAAAAACGACATATGCTAACGCATACAAAGGAACGAAATTTTATATGCAACTCTTGTGATCGTCAATTTTATGATGCTGGTTCAAGAGATCGTCATATGATGATTCATGGTCAAGATCGAAAAGTAAAATGTGCACATTGTTGTAAGTTCTTTTTAAATAAAATCAGTTTGAAAAATCACATTGGCATTCATACCGGTGAATTGCCTTTTAAATGTGGACTATGTCCGAAAAACTTTCTGAATTCTTCAAGTGCATCATTGCATCGACGTACTCATATGATTAATAATCATTATAAATGTGGTTCTTGTAATTTGAAATTTAAATATTTAAACTTGTTAAAAATGCATCTGAAAGCAGAAAATCACTTATTTAATGATTACTTATGTTAATTTTATATAGAAAACTATTGTTTAGATGACGTTGTTAAATAAATAGTATTTTATGTTATTATTTTAAAAAAAAGTTTAAAGTGTTTCATTATAATCTTGTTATTATTACAAATTAGCTACATTTTAATAAAAGCGATTTAAAATAACCGCCACATTTAATTTCAAATCACGTGACCATGCCCACCTTTTTCATAGATCTATTATACTAGTATAATAGATCTATGACCTTTTTACAAAATACAAAAAATGGCTGCTGCGCCGAATGAAAAAGTGAAAAAAATTCTTAGACGAACAAGCTGTGTTTTTCTGCTTCATATTGATTTTACTAATTAAAATAGGGAAAAGTGTTCAAATAAAGTGCAAAAAACATTAAAAACATTATTGCGGTCATGGCGCACAATGTAACATTCTCAAATTTTAGTGAAATATGCAGATTGTGTATGAAATATCCGTCGGAACAAAATCAATTGTTTCCATTATTTTTACATCATGGCGACTATGGGCGATATTCGAAAGAATTTAAAGAAAGTATTCCCGAAATAATATATTCCTGTATTGGAATTAAGGTACTATATTTATGGTTGAAATTTTCTATGTTTTTTATTTTTGGAGGGTTTTTTTTTGCTTATAACTATTTTGGATGAGCTCCAGTGACAGTGGCTTACTTGCAAGGGGTGGGGCTGTGTAAAAACGCACCATTGGAAAACTAAAACAATTGTTTCATCCTTACCTCGTTTTTTTATACTTAGTGCGAAACATTCTTAAATGGAAGTTTGCAGTCTCTTTATTCAATGGAAAGAGGAAGGGTAGTACAATTACAAAAATTCGTACAGTTAAAAATATATATGCAGATGTACCCATCTATAGAAGAGACCTAAAGGCTAAACAAAATTTTTGTTGCTTTATTTATGGATCTAAGGCTTTAATTGGTAAATGAATTGAAAGAGCTAAAGCCAAGATATAACTAGTAATCTAGATCTAGTACATATCATTAAAACTTTCGATAATATTTTGGAAATTCAAATTAGTACTAATATTAATCGGGATGATTAGATATGTCTAAAATTTAATCTTATTTTTCTTATTTATTAAGGTTGAACCAAACGATGAATTTCCATTAAATATATGCTCCGAGTGTTCGGAAAAATTAATAACTTCAAATTTATTTCGGCATCAGTGTCTACAGACTTCCAATATTTTACAAGAAATTAAACTTCGACATCGATACGAATGTGAAGAATACGATAGTGAAGATGATACTCCATTACATTCTTTGGTAAATTTTTAAAATAATTATTTTTATTAAGACAATAATGATGGGTTGGTTTCTGAATGTAGAAAGCTCCAGAACTAATTATCGTAGACAGTATCAAAAATGAAAATATGATGAACGATGATGAATCAATGGATCTGGATGTTTCTATGTTGAACGATGAACGATATGATTCGGATGATTCGGATGATTCATTCGATAAAAGTACATCAACATCTGAATCACCAAAAAGTAAAAGGAAAAAACTATCCAAAGAAAAATTGAAATCACCATCTACTAAAAAAACAATAATTCCAAAACAGTCAAAGATCTCAACACAACCAATAGCTTCAAAATCATCAAATGATAGTAAACAAACTATTGATATAAATATAAAGGATGCAAAGGCATATACAAATGTTTCGGTTCAACCAATGACTTCCAGTCAAATGGAAGTTAAAAATACAGAACAATCTAAAACGGATGAACCAGCTGTACCAAAGCCTCGTAAACGATATGCAAAAGTTCCAAAACAGTGTACTGTGTGTGGATTAATTGTTAAACGATTAAGGGATCATATGAAAATTCATCCGGAAGCATTAGAATTTAAATGTCAACAATGCCACCGAACTTACTTAACACAGACAGGATTAGAAAGACATATCGATGTGCAGCACGCTGAAAGGTAAGCGAAGCTCTTTTTTTTCTCAATAGTATTAAAAATAATAATAGCTATGTGCATTCGGTTTTTTTTTTGTAAGATAAGTGATAAGTCGACAAAGATCTTCTAATAAAATGAGATTCAAATATTGCTATTCATTTTAAGATGATAATGAAGTTAATTTTTTTTATTGGAAGTTTTCGATAGAGTGGACACTAAACCCTATTACTATCTAAATTTCTGACTATTGTGGAATTATTCTACCTCTTATCCACAAGGAGTAACTTCAATGTACTAACGAAATTAATAAAGGCCATCCGGAATTTGCTCATTTTATATATAGTTATATCCGTCACCGATTTCATTGGTGAAACTTTGAGTTGTAGAAATCGGAACAATTTTAATTCCATTTATAAATATTTTGAACGATTTGTTTGAAGCCTCTGTTGAAATCTTCTATATTTACCGTGCGGTTCTATTACGTTTTGTCTTTAAGTACGTTGAATGTGGATTCACATTTTGCTATGAGATCAACTCGTTTGATTTGCTTAATCTTAATTCAAAGAGAGTCAGTAATATATCAAAAATTATCTTGCTTTTTAAGGAAAAACTGAACAGAGTAGTAATTTTGAGCTTTAACCCATTTGTGCTTGGGTGCTATAAAAATAAATAAAATATTATGTGAGCGAAACATTTTTTGCAAATTTCACCATACAATTCATACAAGTTTAGTTTGTGGATAACTTAATGCACATATCTATTGTTATTTTTTTTACCTATTAATAAATGTGTTACTTAAAAATTTCTTAGTAAATTTGATTTTTATTTAGAATATAACTAAAAGTTTGTTAATATTATTTATTGATTAATAGATATTTATTTTAAAAACAGTTAAATACAAATTTACCGAAATATTTTTAAATAATACATAATGGTTAAGGTAGTACGTAATAATATAAATTTGAAATCAAAACAAAACGAAAACTTAAATTTTAAATACGTAATTAAATTATTTATTGAAGATATTCATATTGACTGTTTAAAATTAAGTGTAAAAATATGCACTTTATGATAGTTGAAATAATTTTTGGATTATCATAGAATGTGTCATATCAAACAAATTATTAAAAAATTGTCTGCATCCGTATCTGCGTACGAAGAATAATAGAAATTAATTTTTTTCGGAGTAAAATGTCTGATTGAATTTTTACTTCTTTTTCTCTCCGGCTAGCTATAAATACAAATTTGTATTTCATTAACATGTTCGCTACCAGCCGTCACATATGTGTAACACAACTGTTTCTATTGACAGCCTATCGTCACATATGTGTGTCGGCTCTGTTTGCACAGTTTTGTCATTAACATGTTGACACCTATTGTGTTCTGAATACACTTGTTAGGTTCTATATGAGCGGGAGGTCCCGGGTTCAAGTCCGACTGGGGTAAAACCTGAAAGTGTTTTTCTCTGGCAGGTTAATTTGTATCT
>JANSTT010018416.1:0-13893 GCA_026745375.1 Platyura marginata
TACATATATTGTATACATACCCCAGTTTTCATGATGTCGCTCTGGAAAATCGTCACAACGACCTTGTTTTTTTTTTTTTATTTTTTTTATTTTGTTGCCGTTTGCAAAAAGTCACATATCGTTTACTACTTTTAGTGTTTATGATCTGGAAAAAATATATTCAAGAGGGTTGTTTTTGTCTATCAGGCAAATTATATAGGAGTTTTTATGATGTTTTCGGGTTGTACTACTCCGTAACTTTCTATATATGTATGTACCTACATATATGTATGTATATATAAAACGGAGTCGTATAAAGAGAGTAATAGTATAGGGAAGATGACAAAGTTGTTTTTCCAACATTATATAACATTTATCTATATGGGTATCAACACTCATAAATAAACAACAATAATTTTGAATTTTCCTATTGTTCTCGAAGTGTTAAATTTTCCTTATACGAAATTTTAGGAACCATCAGACGCCTAGGGGTGATATTGTAAAACTAAAACTATTTTGCGTTTGTTTCCCAAACATAATATACATTTAATAACATAATGAGAGATACCATTGTTTTTTTGTGTGTGTGTGTGCCTGTGTGTATGCCCATAATATTTGTGTCGTAACTTGTAACCCATATAAAAGCATTGACAATGACAAAAGTTCTTGGGACCATAACCGCACACATGAATTATTATTGGGGAGCAATAGGGGTAACACTGTAATAGTTGAGTTTTTGTTATGTAAAGTAACTTGTTAGTCAATTTTTTTGGTGAAATGTAATGAATGGGAGGGGAATGAATAGTAATTGTACATCCATACATACATATGTACATACATAAATGATCTATGTATATATAGATAGAGATAGTTTACGAAGTAAGTGACTTCATCATTTTAATTGTGGTTCACACTTTGTGACATGGTAATTAAGAAACGATTAATTATTTATGCAAATTATGTATACACAACCTTAATAAAAATATGTCATATCAAATCAGATACAAACAAGGGTAGTATTATTATGGGTAATTATCTATCCTCTTCTATAAAATTAAGAAACTTTATAAATAGGGCTACTTTAATTTTGTTATTATTAAAGTTTAAAAAAAGTCAATCAAAGAATATTTAAACAAAACTGAATATAGTAGGTTTTAAGCCTACTCAGTGTAGAATAGAAAGAAAAGACAAATTTAAATTAAAAAAAATACCAACTGCACAATTATGTAACGAAAACTATTTTGAATTTATATATTTTTTCTCGAAAATATGTTATTTAGTAGTAGAAAATATGAAAAAGCACAATTTTAATATGTAATTTGTATGGGAGAGGAACCAATCTGCGGATTTTGCTCATTTTCAATACCAAACCCCTAAAACGAAATTTTCCCTAACTTGTCTCGCACTTTTTTGAGTTACCGTACCGTATACCAATCCAAAAGCTAAAATCTAAACTCGGCTAAATTTTGCCAGAAATTAGGGTGACTTCCGCTTATTTTGTTACAGTCAACAGTATATAGAATGTAAAACGAAAAATTTCCATTCATAAACACTAATTTTTCACTTGTTTGGGAACCACTGGATTGACTAACATATTACATGAAAATGATGATATTTGATGCCCCGAAATAAAAGTTTGCTTAAACGTAATTGAATTTTCTACGAACTCAGGTTCAAGAATTAAATTGGGCGAAAAAAAAACGCTAAGTAACCTACTATGCTTCCACCAGAGGGATTTTATTTATTTTCAATATCAAATCTAATATTTTACCCAAAAAATAACTACCCACTGCCTACATACAAAATTTAAAGTCTTTCATTGTTTTTATAAGAATGTTGAAGGTGGTGGGGACATTTTTAACGATTATCTATTAGGAAACAAATTCAAGTCTTTGGCCAGTTTTTGGGTAATTGTGTTCTAAAAATGGTTTCCAATAGTTCAAACTTAAAAAGTATTTTAAGGCACGCTTTTTTCATAGCTTTTTCAAGAACAATCTTCCAACTTTCTCCGAGAAATATTAAGAAACATTAATTAGACATTAATTTGTGGGTTCGAATTGGAATCCAATATGTATGGAACATCCTGATCGTAGAATTTAAGCTGTATAATAGGTGATCAAGATAAATTACCATCTCCATATGGCTTAAAAAGGCTATTTATTTAAAGTTGTCCATGTAAAACATAAATTCTGGGTAATTAGACTTTTTTTTTGGACGTGGGCTGTCGGATGAATAAACTGAAAGGAATCTGAAAGGATCGACGGAGGAAACTTCTAAATTCCGGCTGTACCTTAGAAACTGTAAGGTTTTTGTAGGTGTCTCGGCCTTTAAAGAATTCCTTACCAAAATACAGCAAAATACGGCACTTCTTCTTAGAGATGTGCCCAACGGCTTTTACACGTGCAACGAAAAACTTCATATTTGGTAGCGTTTCAGAGATATTCTATAGCCTTCATCGAGATGACCAATAGATTTCTTTCATTTGTAGGGATTTACCTAGTGGAATGGAACAATAAGTTCTATTAGCCTTCGTTCCCAGTGCATTTCACATTTATAAAGAAGCGTTGAGTTTCGAGTTTTTTTCATTAATCTCTGACAAACCAGAAATTTTAATGTGTTGTGTTAAAGCTTCCTCTTTCATTTCCATTTTCTTTAATTTACATTGTTTTTTTCTTTTTCTTCTCCTTCTTCTGATGAATAAAAAAGAAATTTAAAATTAATATAAAAATTGCAAGAATGACAGAATTTGTTTCGTAATTTCAATTCGCAAGGGATACTAATTATGTACAAAAAAAAAGGAAACAAAAAAACAATTATGTATCGCATTGTATACATTCCCCTGTTGTTATACTAATATTGTATTGTCTTTTTTTTTCCTGCTACATAACGAGCTTGTTTCCAAATTGATTTTACAAAAAAGAGTATAATGAATTGTACTTTATCTTTTTGAAAATTAATAATGCGACTTAATTTGTATCTTTGCGAAACGTGGTCTTTTTAAAAAATAAAAAAAAATAATAAAAATATTAAGATATATATATTTGTCTTGAAGTGTTTATGTAGATAGAGTATGGAGTATGTTGACTTTTTTTTTTTTTTTTTTTTTTATTTAAGATAAGAGAGTATTTTCGAGCAGTCCTTTAGAATATTTTATCGCATCAAAAATATTATGCAAATTAGCCAACCAACAAATAAGACATTTCCTTTGGCAAACAAATTATGGTAAATTGAAACAAATGGAGATAATATCAAAGAAAAACTCTTTTTCTGATGGGTAAATTTTCTTTATTTTTTTTTTTTTGGTTTTTCTGGTTTTTTTTTGTGTTTTTTTTTAGAAAATGGTTTAGAACGTTTTCTCTTTCCAACAATTAGCAACACCCACATCCCAAACACACAGGCCACCCTACTCCCCTACCCCCTTCCAACAAAACCATTAGAATCGCTTCATTACAGTTCCATACCCATTGTTAACCACACGGTGATTATTTTGTTTTCTAGAATTCTAGATTATTGTGTTATAATTCAATTCTTACGTATTCTAATTTATGAGATCATTAATTTGGGAAACAAATGAGTGCTGGTGCTATTTTACCGGAAAATTGTGGGATATAATTTGTTTCTAAATAGAAATCCATGTGGGTCTAATTGTGTAATAAGAAACATATTCGTTGAGACTTGAGAGTTTATGGCTTTAATTTAAGTATCCCATTTGTGGATTAAGCTAAAGTAAATATATATATAACAGTCAGCCCTCATTTTATGTATGTATGTATGTGTATTTGTATTGTTGGTATATGTATGTATGTATAATAATCCAAAACAGTAAACATAGTAACTATGCTAGATATTGCACAATTTCCATTTTATAATTGCGTTTTGTACATTACGGTCCTATACTGAGTTGAAGGGCTGATCCATTCCTTTGTTCAAATGAAATTACATTTTATTATCAAGAGAATTATACGAACAAGAACTAATATTAAGTAAAATACAAGAAAACAAAATTTTCAAGGAAGCAGTTTTTTTTTTTTTTATTTCGTTTAAAAACTCTTGGGAAGAAGATATACATATATACGATTTCTACTATACTTTGTTCTCGCCGTCTCCCATTCCCATTATGCACCATATTCTGCATGTTATGGATAATGATATTAACGTTACTGTGCAGTTTATTGAAAATTGCAATAGTATACTGTACGTGTACATATATTGGGTATAGTCAATATCAATACATTGTATTTATAAGTTGGTTGTAACTAAAACTATAAGGAAATAATAGGATTCCTTTTGAGGGAGAAATATAATTGATTTTTTAGAAGTGAACTTTCTTTTATATACATAGTTGGCAATTAACTGCACAACTACAGTAGCTTTAGTGGCTAGAAGAGGAATTTCATTAATTAATTGGCATACTTTGGAAAGGATTTTCGCGGTTTTCGAGTTTGAAAGAATAAATTACTTTTTATAATTTTTGTTTTTTTTTAGTTCTTTTAGCCTTGGGTTGATGAGAGAAAAATCTCGTCACGGAATTATTTTATATAATAAAAATTAAAGATACTGAGGGCTACTTCTTCTTCTTTTTGTGGCAAGACCTATATTGATATACCAATTAGCACAATTGTGCCGTTTTGTGACCACTAAATAAATATTTATCTCATTGATAGGACGACATCTTCTTTGTGTAATTGAGTGTGTGAAAATCCACTAATTGAGGTGTTTTTCCTGGAAACCTTACAAATGCTCGCCATTTCACCTGTCACCTGTAAGCATTCTGAGATTATGCAATTTATAGACTGTTTTTAAGTGGAATCCAATCAGCCGGCCTCGAATTAAAGTCAACACACCAGTCAAACCTGAAATCGGGACTTCTAAAATGGTTTTTTGGACATTTTTTTAGCGAATTATGGGTATGGTCAACTTATATGGAAGGTTCGTGAAACATGATGTTAAGAAACTTTCTGTAACCCTATTGTTTTTGGAGCAAATCAAACAAAAAATAGGGGAGACTGTGGTATAGTGTTCACCTAATTTTGATATAAACCATTTACTCGAAAGGTAGTCGAAATGTAGAAAAAATGAATAAGACAACAATTATAGAGAATACGAAAATGTAGATTTCATACATAGACCAAAAAGTTGTACAACCTACCGTTATGGCGCTGCAATCAATTTTATTGAATTTCTACTCGAAAAGTATTTAGATTACGGAAAAAATGAATATGACAAAAATGATAGAGAATAAAAAAATGAAGACTTCATTCATAGACCAACAAGTTCCATGAAATACCGTTATGGCGCTGCAATCAATTTTATGTCATTTCTAGGGTTCTTAATCATTTGTATTTAATTTACCCAATTATATTTATTGTACAGACAAAATAGAGACGTACAAAGTTGTAAATAATAAACAAGTACGCATACAGGTATATTATAATCAGCGTAGCAAATTTTTCCTTCTTTACTGGTTCTAATCGAATTTTTCTTAAGGTAGTAAAAGTATGGTATGGTTTATATATGAAACAAACGGAAATCTAAATATTTTTATGGTACTGGTTGTCACCAAATTTTATCGAAGGCCCTTTAAACTTTACTAATTCTCTAGTTCCTCTATGCAGTCAGGTATAAAAATGTTTTTTGATAAAATTTAAGTTCCGAAATATTCAAAAAATGTTCAACTATTTAACTCAACACTTAGTTTCTGGCGCCACTGATGAAAATAAAATTTCAACATATGTACATATGTACCCAATTTTCTTAAACATGTTGGACTATTGAACAACTTACTAACAAACTACATTTTAGATTAAATTTATTTTACAGTAGGTACATCTCCTTATATCTACATACATTATACGTACATTGTACAATAAGACTAAATAGATGACAAATCTCTATCTAATCTTATGATTTCTATTATGCCAGCTATGTAGAAGTTTTTGTTTAGCTAAACAAATCTATTATTCTGGAAAATTTAATCCAAAAAAGCATAACTGTGTTGAACAATTCCAAATTATTTACATACTGAATGACTTTACATTGCAACAGATCCAACTTTATGGAGAGAAACTGTTTTTTTTTTATTATAATTAATGTTCTACCACATACTCGTATTCATATTTACATACGTTCGTTTGTTTAAATATTAGAACTATGAAGAAATAAAAAAACTGAAGTTAGAAGTTGGTATTAATTTTGTTGTCATTGAAAAACCACCAAAAAGCTTTAATAGTTGTGGCCAAAATTAAACAGAGAAATAATAATTTGAAGACCGAGTAGATATATATATATATATATATATATATATTTATCTGAATGTCAACAGTAATTTTCTGGACAATGTTAGAAAAAATTTTATTATAAAATTCACATACAATTGAACCAAAAAATCCTATGACACAATAATAAAAAATAAATAACAAATTGCGTTTTATGCTATAAAGAATGTATCTTTTCAGTATTTTTTTTTCTTATTAAAATAGATGTTATTGATTCTGTCATTTAAGCTGACCCGAAAGAATTATGGCATATTTTCCTATATCATATATCCTGGTCATATAATATATTTAGAAGCATAAACTTATCTTGTATGTATCTGGACAAAAAAAAAAAAAATTTACAGAAAAATGTTTATTTACACACATTTCTACATGTTTATACATACATATAAATAAATACATAGTATCATCCCCCACCAAACAAAAAAAAAAGAAAAAAAAAAGAGAAAAAACGGGAAAAAACTGATAACATAATGTATAAATAATATCATTGATATCATTAATCATATTTTTTTTTTATAATTAATGGGCAATTTATTTTGGAGCTATGAATTGTCCGTTTTTTACCGCCCTTCCAGAAAGTTTTTTTTTTTTCTTTTTTTTTGTATGTTATATCCTTAATTATGTACAAATATGGGGTGTAAAGTGTTTTTGTATTTTGTTCTAGATAATACAAGTAATTAATGTCTATCCATTATTTTAAATTTAAACATTTGCGTTGTTTTACAACCGAACATAAAGATGAAGAGCAAATATTTAATGAATGTTTTTTTTTCTCCTGTTAATAGATGGACACGAAGGAGGTGTGAGCAAAAAACGATGTTTTGTTTTTTTTTGTACGGAAATGTTAATTAGAGGAAAACATTGACTGGAAAAAGTCATTAAATATAAAATTCATGAAATTATATTTACCTACGAAGGTAAGTGTGCATAACCTACGAGTATATAAATTTATGTTTTAAATAACTCCTTTTATCTCCTTTTATTCAGGAAAATAAATTATTTTCTTAAGATTATTATGTGTTTTGTATTGTTATACATTCAGTTGACAAAACTTATAATCAAATCAAATGATTTATAGTCTGTAAGAGTGCTACAAGAGTTCGGCACTATAAGAGCACCGCTTACTCTTTAAAGAGGTATTTTTAATATCTATTCTCTCCTAATTGTATCGGGTATTTTTAAACCTCATAGTTCTCTTTCAGACTTTTCAGTAACATTCAAAGGATTTGTACGGAATAGGCTGTTGGAGTGGGAAAGTTTCTGTAAGTATAACCGGACCATTTTACGTATATGGGTGTTTTCACGGTATTAAGAATTTGGTCCAGACATTATTGTCCAAAGGAAAAATGTCACTAAAAATGATTTTTTTTTTTGAATTAAAGAGAAAATGTTTTTTATTTATTTTGTTTAGAAAAGGTTGAACAACCACTTTGTGCATTTTGTGAGAATTTACAGGGAAAATTATTGTCAGTTGGGGCTCATGAGAATTATTGAATTAAAGATATCGTTTTTAAATTTTGTATTTTTATATTATTTTGAATTTCAAGCATTTTTTGTCAAATAAAATTGGGTTAACCCTTTAAGGTTCATACATTTTGAACATGAAAGGGTTAATCAAAATTTTTTAAAAAGCTACTCACCGTTCTCAGAAATTAATTGTAAATACTTTCGTAAATTTTTGTAATTTCGAAATACCGTGGAATCACCCATATTTTAAACAAAGGCCTACTGACTCTTAAAGTACTACATCCATGTTATAGTATCTATTTTTCGACTGTTTCATTAGTTATTATATTTTAGTAAGAAATTGGTAGCAAATGTAGGTTAGGTTAGGTTAGATTAGGTTAGGGGGGCTGTAGGGCTATTGACCCTTCACCACTGAGACCTAAAAGATCTATTGTAGATGCCCCTGCTGATATTTTAAATGTCCTCTTTTAGCGAGGTGTTATTAATGAATTGTAGCACCCGAGAGGGGCTGTTCTGTCGGATGTCGTTTGGAGTCAGAGTGTAGCCTCCTAGGTGGCGAAGCCTTTTATGGGCCAGGGCCGGACAGTCGCAGAGTATGTGTTCCGCTGTTTCGTCCTCTTCGAGACAGAAGCGGCATGAAGGGTCAGGTGTTCTGCCGATTTTGTGGAGATGATATCTCAATTGGCAGTGACCTGTAGATAGTTCAGCGTAAATTCTGAGGCTGTTTTTATTAAGCCTAAGCAGCTTATCAGCTCTTTGTTGTGAATGCGAATTTATGAATTTCTTCGCGTGTTGTTGACCAGGGATGGTTTCCCAGTGGGACCGCTTTTCGCCCTCTTCCCAAATTCTATTAGCAAATGTAACAAATGTAGCAAATTTAATCGGAAATTCTTTTTCCCGCATAGTATTCTGAACAATTTTATACTTGAAATAAATATTTATTATATAAGAAAACCATTAATGGTTCGAATTACATCCTAAGAAAAAAAGTGATTAGAGAGCATTAACAGAAATGTTCGTATATCTCGAGGATGGAAATAAAGCTAGGTTGGCTAGACGTCAAGATTCATCGAGGCTTGTAGTGTGAATATAACGTCTCTGGGGGTCTCTCATTGAAAACAACTCTCATATAGGAGGGAGGGACTCAAACACTAAATTTTGTTAGAAAACCTTACGACGATAGTTTCGTCCTTATCTTATTAGATCACATTGAGTAAGTTCGGAACGGAAGGTAAGTCCTCTAATAGGAAAAGGGTCTGTATTGGTGAAATCAGAGTATAAGTCTTGTTATAAATCAGTTTATCCTTACTGGTATTTCTTTCGTTTAACTACGTATGACAAAATAAAAGTTTTAAATTCGTATCGAGTCATCTAACAGACATTTCGACATACTTTAAAAAATTATTTAGGATAAAAAAAAAGTCTACGTACATGTGTACTCGTACATAAACATAGTTTAAACATGAAGCAATATTGACTTTCTTTTACCTTAGGTAAACATCATTACTTTGTTTATTTGAATTTAATTTTGAATTGAGCTTTGAATTTAACTTTGAATTTAATATTGATACGAATGCCTTCCGGATAAAATTGTGAAAACTGAGATTGAAAATTTTGTATTTTCGCAAGTAAGTAAACTAACGACAGAAACGAAATATGTAAACTGACTCGTAAAATCTATGTAAATATATAGCTGGTGGATATATACGAGTACAAACACATAGTACAATAACAAAGTTGTTTTTGTCCTGAACATTTTACTTAGTGTAGTGTAGACTAAAAGTTTATTTTGTTTCATTATAACTATACGAGTAGGTGTATACACATACCTATATCTATCCTACAGTTTTAACATATACAGTAATACCCCGAACTTACGCGATAGGTGGGACTGAGCGATAACCGTGTAAGTCGAATTCGCTTATGTCGGGGTATAATTTCGCATATAAATACATATAAATTATTTTTATTTGGGGCCGGATACTAAAGAAAAAAATACATGTGATACTTAGAAAAAAATGTTTAATAAAATCATAAATTGTAATACAAATACAAAATCGCCAACCGAAGTTATTTTGATGTAGAAGGCTTCATAAAATCTAACAAAGTCGTCTGATGGCTGACGGATTTTTTTTCTCTCGCAAAATATCCTCGTAGCATGCTAATAATTTTTTTATTCCTTGTTTTGTAGAAGAAATGCGCTCTTCGTTGAAGCCTCAGAGTAGGTAATACATAAGGTGGTAACCATAATCAAAATAAGTAGGATTTAGTACCAGATATAATGGCCGTCGTTATTTTCCTTAAGAGAGAGGTTGCGCAGAGGCAGGACACAATTTTTATGGGGGGGATTATATGCATTATAGTCAATACATGCTTTATCTAGATCTTCTTGTCTTGGATACCTACAAATTTATAAATTATTGTAATAATTCATCACAAGAGTTCAAAATTAGTTGAAATCGAATAAAAAAAACGAAGAAAAAAAACTTGGGCACATGAACACAACATATTTAATGAGACGCCTTTGTTATATATTTCGAAAAAAAAAATCTCTGTTGACACTTTAAGAGAGTTTGTTTACGTTTTATGGGCCAGATAAAATGGCGATTTTTCATCCCCCCCATACTGCTGCACCCGATGCTGTGTGCGTGTTTACTTGCATGCGAGATATACGGTGCACGCTCTCCTTTATATTGTTTCCTCTTTAGTTGGAGCTATATCTCAGTAGATAGAATATGAAACAAACATGATATAACAATATTAATGTAATAACAAACACACTATGGTACGCGGTACGACACGTCCGAACATGTACGTACATACATATGTACATTAGCTAAACAATAGTGTGGGGAGAGTGAGTAGCGCTCAAACAAAAGACGAATATCGACGAGATTTGTAAATCGCGTAAGTCGGGGTAGCGTATGTCGAGGTATTACTGTACTGTACATACATACACATGTAGAGATGTAAAACTTTGTATAGTTTATAATCTGTACGAAATTGGTACAAAATTGAGGTTACATTTAATTTAGTTTTATCGTAACTATTTCCAATATCAATCGATATCGATAGAGATCGTCATGTAAAATATTATATAACCCCCAATGTAAACCCTTTTTGATTTTGGTTTCGGTATTTGGTATTTTCTGTCGATGGGACGAAACTAATAACTTTCTATTATTTATGGTGATAATTTCAATCTGATAGTTAGAAACCAGATGTCTACCAAATTATTAAAATGTCATGATAAGAACTAATAAACGTTTCAAAGTAATTTCCCTACAAAATTGGTATTAATATTTAAATCTATAGCTTCGAGCTAATAATCCGAAATTGGTTTTTGTGTTTCGTTTCTATTGTAAGTTTTTATTGTCCATTAAATGGATACAAATTTCTATAATTTTCTTGTCATAATTGATTTTAAAAAGTCATTTCGTATAAGTTCAAATTCTACTGTTTGTGGGGGATATTTCTATTTTAGTTTCAAATGGTTTCATAAATTTATTTATAGTCCATTTTCCTATCCTTGAAGAAATGTTGCCCACACAAATTTACGTAATTTACTGATATCTATTTTCATATTTTCAAATGTCAAATTCTTAATTCCAGAAAAAATATATTCAACCATTTTGTTTATTCTATAAAAATATTAGTAGAATGAAAATTTCCGTAGAAATAATACAAAAGTATGTCCTAGGGTGATAACCAACTTACAAAGGATTTGATAAATCGTCCTGCATTAGTATTAGAATTATATAGCGATGTAAAATAAAAGTGAAAAACAAAATAAATAGTTTTCTTCAAAAATCTTTGTTAAATTGTTTTACACACTACTACAGTGACAAAATTATATTCTGTTGAACTCATAACGGATAGTTTTTGTTCAATTTAATACTGGATTTTATGGCTAAAAGGAGATTTTATTATTATGTAAGGAAATTACACTAAATTTAAGTAATTTAACACTGATGTATGTGCTCAGAACAGCCAAAACAATATCAATGTAGCTTATATTTTAAGTACTACATTAGTCATCAGTGGTGCCAGACCAAATTTTTTAACACCTCAACTCTAATCTGTTTTTAAAATAATTCTCACATTGAAAAGATATTGCAATTGCATTGTTGCACAATTAGTGTTGATAGGGATAGTTTTGTACACGTAAGAGAAATTAGTTTTAATGACTTATGTCAAATATTACTCAACTGTCTCTTTTTAATGGAAATTTTTTATTTTATGTTGACTATTTTTTCGAAAAACGTGTTTTTAGACCTTTTGATAAAAATCTTCTTAAAAAACTAAAATGTGTGTATTACGCATGCGCATAACACAACTAAACTGTTAAATTTTGAGGGGGATTTTCGACCACTTAGAAGTTATTTCAGAATCTTTAGTTAACTCCTGTATCATAAAGTGACCCAATGACTTAAAAGTTGATCAATTTCTATAAAAAAAAATTAAAAAATTATTCTCGCTCTAACATACCAATATTACTATATTCACATACATGCATATGCATATGTATGTATACAGAGAACAATTTTATGGACAAACTGTTTTTGTCATCATGAATGTCGGATATAACAATGCGAAATTATTGGAGCAACCACAATAAGGTGTTCCCATGATAAAAACAGTACCCACATCGACAAATTTATTAGCGACGTGTGACTGTAGTAAATTTTCCCAACTACCCTCTTAATAAACGGACTGACCAGATAATAAAATACTTTTACTCATAATTGCCGCAATAAAATTTTTATTTTGTTGAATGAAAATAAAAAAAAAATAGAGAATGGAAAATGATCAAAAACAAATTTTTTTTTTCACACCACCTACACCTTGAAATTAAAATTATTTATTAGAAATAAATGTAAGTACGGTAATTAAGAAATGTAATCGACTTATCTTATATACATACATAACATGAAAAAGAATGATTTAAAAACTAAAAAATTTCTCGCATTGTTGACATCAAAGAGTTGAATTAATCAATTTTTATGTATCATTTACGAAAAATTATAGTTTCTACAACCAAAAATATGTCTAGACGATTTTACTCACATGAAACAATATGTAAGTAGAGTAAGTCTAATTATATTAATTATTTAATATTCCTGTAAACATGCCAAAATAGAAAATAACTGGCACAAAGTAATAGTGACAAACGCGTTTAATGTTGGAAATATAAACTGTGCCAAACGTATTGTCGTGGATTTTACTGTTTTTGTTTTCGACCAGATCATGCAACTTATCGATTTTCAACAGATGAAAACCATTTCCACACAGAAAAGCATTTTTCATAAAAAATTGGAATGAAAGAAGAAGAAGAACAACAACAACAACAACAACAATAAAAAAAAATACACACAAAAAAGAATAGTGCGCATGATCAATTGCATTTCTCTCACAACATAACAAATATATTACGGAATGGAAAATATACGAGTGCGAGTAACGTGTATAGAAGATTTTCGCATGTACCATTTTCGTGCTCGTTTTATTATGACGTCAGCAAATGGTTTTTCCCCTATTTTTTTTTTTTTTTTTCTGAAATGTTGATTATCCGTTCAGAAGAAAATGTTTACAAGCTCAGTGTTCGATTATGGCCGTTCATGGTATTCATATATAGAGAAATGGATAAGGCACACCATAGTATCCGATGAGACTATATATGAGGCAGTAATCTGAATTTAAGGATCTTATAGTTTTGAGATATTAAATTATGATTACGTCAAAGTATTGTGATGTTAAATTGATTAATGGCTGTGTGCTATATTGTGATTTCTTTATTATAATATAAATTTAAGGATTTGTTGTGATTTTGATGGGAGCATTGAAGATAAAATTCTAAATAATGTGGTTAGGGATTGGAAACAAAACTTATAGGAAATATTATGTAGTACTATATAATGTAGGCCAAAATCTTTGTTTTTTTTTTTATTTATTTATCATAGTAGATTTTGCTAAGAGAATTTAACCACTGACCTACTGCCTTTGTACCAGTGGCGAAGCGCGAGAATTATTGATCCCATCAACATGAGACTATTTTTAAAAAAAACTTACGTCATTTTTATACAGGAAATCGAAAAAAAAATTGGTGAGGCACCGAACATCTTGACCGTTTTTTTGGCGGTTTTTTAAAAAGTGACACAATTTTGAACTT